>CABHPR010150074.1:27684-80918 GCA_902168415.1 Peromyscus melanophrys
ACACACACACACACACACACACACACACACACACACACACACACACAAATGGGTTGAAAAGCTTGAGCAACTTCATAGGAGAATATGCTTTCAGGTCCGTATACTTACACCATTTAACTCATATGATTATGTAGCAAGCTTAGAGTTGCAACTCCTAGGTCTCTGGAATCTCAGTTTAACATTCTTTCCATTGTTCCAAGAGAGCAGGACTAAAAGAAAGAATGTGCAGGTGCTGGGGATTTGGGAGACTCTGGAGGGTAAGCAACAAGGAATGTCCTATCTCTATGTTAAGCTGGTACAACAGACGGAGCTATGTCCAACAAGCAAGACATGGGGGTGGGATCAGGATACTCTAGCATAAATTAGGGGTGATTTTTTTTCTTTTTCTTGTAGAGAATTAAACACAGCAATAAAATGGACTGAAAGTCAGTTTCCTGTTGTCACTATCATATACTACCAAGTCTAAATAATGTTCATGCCAGAAATGTTCCTTCCTACTGGGACCCGCACTGGTCCCAGGGTAGATGTGACCTGAAGATATTGATTTGCAAAGGCATGCAGTCTTCTTGCTGCCAGAAGGCAAAGCTCAAGTATGGCATAAAATCAATATAAAGCTAGATGACTGGGGTTCTGGAGAAAGCCTGGGAGAACATGTTTCCTACCAGTGCCAGACAGTGCCACACGGCACAACCTTCCTGCTAAGTATTCCAATCATTTATTTGGGATTCAGTGTGCCTGTGTGACCACACTTTCACCACACTGTATCATACATCTGTGTTCTACATTGGCCTCCTCAGGGGTATCCCAGGGGAAAAGCCTGCCATGGTTGGTCACTTGCAGTCCTTCAAACTTCCAATCTTCTGCAGTCTCCATCTGCCTTTTGATCGCTCCAGTGCAATGCTGTCAGGTCACTTCAACTATCCCCTGTCCAGGTTTTCATGGCTCTCTGTAGACAGACTGATTTAATAACCCTATGCCATGAAAAGGGAATCATATTGCTATCTTGTTTGCTGTTGAATACCCAGATGTCTCAATAGGTTTTTTGTTTTGTTTTGTTTTGTTTTTTGTTTTTTGTTTTTTGTTTTTTTTTCAGACTGGAGGTTTAATCAGTATCTTTTAAATTAAGTGGAAATTAGTAAAATGAAAGAAAGATGTACAAAGAATCTCTGAGCTTTGAAAAGTGTCACAAATTCTAGACTAAACTACTTTGCTACAGGACCAAATTCATAGAACTAATATGTAATTTAGAGTTTTACAATTGAGCATAATTCCTCCTTATTCTGTATATTATCTCTTCCTCTGAAACAGATTATCTTCAGTCTAAGAGGCTTAGGACAATAGAGTGTCTGGAGGTCAGGAATTCAAAGGTGACTTTGCTGAGGGCCTCCAGCTCAGGGTCTTTCACAAGACTGCTGTTTTCTCAAAGTACAACTGAGGGATGAATTCCTTTGAGATATTCACATGATGATGGTTGGCAGAATTTCCTTTGTACTTTGAGCACAGAATGGATGTCTTCGTTTCATCCATGAGTGGGATCGGGTTCTTCATTCAGGTCTTCACCATATGGACCTATTTACAGTATATTAACCATCAAGTAGTTGAGCTCCTCAGAGAGAATTAACAGAAAGAAAAGAGATGACAAAGATGGGCATGACAGTCCCTCAGTACCCTAATCTTAAGAGTGACATGTAGACGAATTTCTAAACAGTCTTATTAAATAAGAAACAGAGCCAAATACAAAGGTAATAGCCAAAGAGATCAGAGAACTAGCAAAGAGCCATGACTACCTTATCTTACCACCTCACCGCCTGCCTGACTTGTGTTTTTATTGCCTTCCTGTTCTGTCCTCTCATTGGCTCTAAGCCCAGCCACATGATTTCCTCCTCACTGTCTGTCTATACAGACCTCTCTATGGTTGGTACTAGGATTAAAGGCTTGTGTCACCACGCTTGGCTGTATCTTTGACCACACATAGACTCTGCCTGCCATGTGATCGGATAAGGGCATGTGCTACCACCGCCTGACTCCTGTTTATCACTATGTGACCTTGTTATATGACCTCTGATCTCCAGGCAAATTTTATTTATTAACATACAAATAAAATCACATTTCAGCACAAATATCACCAGAGTGACACCTTGCCGTCTCTGCTGCAAGATCATCACTCGGCATGTTTCAGTAAATCCAAAACAAGAGAAGAGGATTTCATAAAATTGTGAGTGTAAGAGGTAGTTTATTGAAACTAGGAGTTGCCTCTAGTACCTGTCTTACATGGAAAGATAAAATAAATAGATAAATGTTTTAACAAAAAATTTAAAATAATGGATCTCCTATTTTATTCCAGACACAGCTGTGCTCTAAGTGATGGGAAGATAGGGGTTGGGACTGGAAGATGATAGTTTTTTAACTCCCAGGTGCCTGTGGTCTGGTTCAGGAACAGGACCTTTTGGATGTGGTTGGTACTATAAAAGCCACAGGAGCTGTGGGAACAGAACAAGAAGTTAAATATCATGAGAACTGTTACCTTAACAAAGGAGGTCAAGCCTGGGCTCCCTGTTGATGGAAAGTGGGGGGTGGGGGGTGGGGATGCAGATAAAGATAGGAAGAAAGCCTCCCACCATGTGCTTTTGTTGCAGGGATTGTAGGTACACTGAATGACAGGGTCAAGTCTTTCCACTGGAGGGAGTGGTGAGAAAGGGAGAGCCAGAAGTCATGCTGGGAAAAGCACTTTAGACCATGCTGAGGACTTTGAGCTGTGTGCAATGAGTGGAGTGGAAACACGGAAGACTATAACTAGATATTTACAGGATAAATAATACCTTATCCAAGCCTTGTGTGCATTTCCTGGCCAATAAATAGTCTCAGAAAGAGGAATATTCTCATCTCCTGTAAAGACTTCACTGTCAGAAGAACTGGGTCATAGTCTGGGTGAAAAGTTCTCTTTGAGTTCTTTTGCTTCAAATTAAATTACACACCTCAATAACAATGTGCTGCCTCTCAATAACATGTAATTTCTCACAAGCACCACCTTTGTGAGGTGACTGCAAGAATATGATTCAAGTTCATTTTCAGAAAGGAATGAAAGAAAATAGAAGTGTTCATGCATGATGTTGGCTACAATACATCTCAAGCCATGGTTCCTTTATTTAGCCTGGTAAATTCAATGAATCCCTAAACATGTTAATTACTTACCCTATTACCTTTCTTCTCCCATGGTGCAAACTATGCCATTCACTTGTTAAAACCTCTTTTGAAACTCATTTCTCATTTTCCCCCAAAGATCCACAGGCTTGCTAAGTAAATGAAAAGAGGCAGTGAGCCATGCAGTTACTGATACTTCCAACTGGATACGTCACCCCCTAGGAATGTCTTGGAGGAGCAGTGGAGGGTTAAGAAAGGGCTCAGGTCTGCATCATGGTCCTCAGATTCTGATGAATGTTTAAGCAGACCGGGTTTGAACTAAAGTTGATAATTGCTGAGTCTTCTTTACATCCGTACACTGTGAAAATACTCTGATACTCTGCCATATACTCTGAATATGATGGACTTTAAATAATTATTAAACACGTTCCATCATCCTAAGGTAAACATCTGCCTAGTCTGGGAGATGTATGGTTTGACCTCTCATATGTGCTCATCTGAGCAATGAAGACCTGAACAGTTTGCTCATTCTAGGTTTCCATGCATATTGTCTTTCTCTAGTATTCTGCAGAGAACCATAGGACTACTGGACCAAATACACAGGAGGTGAAGTCTGGACCATCCATATAGCCTTAATGATTATTTTATGTCTTCTATCAAGAATAATTAAATTTTGTTGATGAATTTTTAACTTCAGAAGCAAGGAAGAAAGGTATAGTTAGCATGAAAGTATCTTACACTGATGTACAAAAGATATCTTTTGCCTTTTGAAGTTTGATTAATCTATATGCAATCCAGGAGGAAGTTCAGCTATCAGAAGCAAAGAACATTCATTGTATTACCTTGTCTTCCAACCATTACTATGACTGAGAGAAGATAAGTTTCCAGGAAGATTAAAGGGTTCAGCAGGGCCCTTCAGAGAAGGTGGTTACCGGGGACAGTTATCAAGTACATATTTGAGGAAACTTAATTGATGACAAAAAGAATGAGTATCATAGAATGAAGCAACATAAAACAAAATCCGATGTGTACTATTGTCACTATGGCTAATAATGCAGGCTTAACATGTCTGTTGGATTAAACACCAACACTTTCTCATTAGGTGTGGGTTAATGTAAAAAAAAACTCCCACAATTCCCAAATTAGAATATGATACTAAAAAATGAGAGGTAAGTTATAATACTAATAAAATACCAAAAAGATACTTTACTGTTTTGGAAAGCTATTGATGTCCAAGAAATGTGGATGGGTTATGGTAGGAAAATGAAGATACACATGGAAACTCAGAAGCTAAATAAAGTCAGCCTCATGATGAAAATTTGACCAATTTAGCATCTTATTGTTGAATATTTTACTCTTACAACAATTTCACATAAAGTGTAAAAGGACACAGCTTTTAGATTCTTATGGTATGAGTATGTGAATATTACCTTAAAAATCAATACAAAATACACATAATTAGATAGAATATTATATAAAAATCTATCTTAGTGCAAATTTTAGAGTATTAACTTAATTTCTTGCTCCTGAATAAAATTAGGCGACAGAAATAAGGACTAACTGGATAGAAAGTTTTACAACTTTTACTGCTAATTCATGCCAACATTTACCAGTAGTGTATTGTGTTCGGCATACTATGCCAGCCTTGTATCTATAGATAAAGGAAATGGATTATTTTTCTTTCCTGCTTAGTCTGCTTGCATGTTCTCTCATATAGTTTATTGTCTTCATAAACTAACTCTTTGCTTATTGGTCTTTTATGCTGGCTTGTTTAGATTTATTTCACTTATTTCTTCATTATTTTGCTCCTTTCCCTAATTTGAGAGTATGGCTTGATGTTCTACTTCTTGAGTGCATAATTAGGTTGGCTACTTGAAAGTTTTCTCTAATTTTGAGGTATCTATCTTTATAAGAGCCTGTCATACTACAGTTTCTGCTATATCCAATATGTTTTGGAGTAGAACATCTTCTTTTTCATTTGCTTTAAAGAAACCATTTAATTTCACTTTGATATTTTCAGTGACTGATTCTTTCAAAGTGGGCTTTTTACTCCTCTTATATCTGTGTAACTTAAATTTCTTTCAAAAACAATTTTGCTTTATCCCTTTCAAGTTAGGAAAGATATGTGGGAATTTAATTTTTTTTGAGATTTTTCTATTGTCTAATATGTGGTCTCATGTAGATGGTTTTCCATACACTGATGAAGAGAATATGCTTTCTGCAGTTAGGGATAAAATGTGCTCTAAATAATATGTTAGATCCATTGAATCTTCAGAGTAATAGACTTTAGCTCTGATGGTTGTATGTTGCTTTTCTTTGGTTGATTTGTTCACTCATCAAAATTGTGTGTTGAAGTCACCTACTATCATTGTACTGGAGCCCATTTCTCCCAGAAATGCTATTATTTCATTAAATTGAGTGCTCTAGCAGAAGTGTATATACTTGAAATCCTTTCTTTATGTTGTGAAACACTAGAATGTATTCTGTATATTTACTCTGACTTCACATCCATTATTCCATCTCACTTTACTCATCTCTCCCTTCCAAACTGTTAGCAATGTCTATTGGACATTGAACTTACCTCTTTTTAAACTTCTACTTATGAAAGGCATCATACAATATATTCTTTCTGTATATGATTTAGTTCACTTAACAAAGTGTTCTCTTATTTCATCCTTTTTTCTGCATATATCAGGATTTCAATCTTTTGTGAATTTGTATTCCACTGTGTCTATACAGCACCTCTTCATTAAGCATTTACCCATGGATGTCCAACTACTGTGATTCTGTCTCAGAGCTATTATGAGTAGTGTTGCAGTAAACACAGACATGTTGGTATCTCTTTGCTGCACTTATTTTATCTGCTTTTGTATATGTACCTAGGAGTGAAATTACTTGATCATTTGGCAGCTTTCGTTTTTTTTTTTGGAGAAATTCTATGCTCTTTTAATGTCTATACTAATTTATATTCCCACCAACGATGTGCAATTATTCTTTTTCTCTACATACATATTGATGTATTATGCAGCTTGTAGCTGGAATCTTTTCATTTTCTTCACTTTGAAATTTATCAAAATTACCAGTCAGGAGCCAGGTGTGGAGGTACACATGTGCAATGTTAACACTTGCATGCTGAGGCAGGGGGATCATGAATTCAAAGTTGGCCTTTCTACACAGAGAGGTCCAGGTGGGTCTGAGCTATGAAACTCAACCTCAAAAAAAAAAAAAAAAAGGTCTTTCCGGGGCGGTCCGGGTGGGGCCCAGCGCTCACCCCCCGAGCTGAGCGAACTGGGTGTCGCTGCGGTCCACGGCCCCGTGCGGGGACTGAATCTCTGAAGTGGCTGTGCTGCGGTGCGAGGGCCACAGGCCTGCTGCGCCCGGGTGTGTCTGACACCGCAGAGGAGCATCTGCCTCTGTCCTACATGTGCCTCAGCGAATGCCATGGCCTGGGAGTGCCCTGCCCAGCCGCTCTCACCTGCAAAGCCAGACTTAGTATGGCACGTACAGGATGCCAAGCCCACAGCTGCCCAAGGAGGACATCAGCGTAGCCTCCCAGTCAGCACTGAGCAGCTGCCTCTGATCCCTGGGCCAAGCAGAAGGCAACTGTTGATAGCCTGAAGAGCCTCTCTGGCCGGCTGAGAGGCTCAGAGACCACCAGCCCTGCTTCCAGCTCACCAGCAAGATGTGGACAGCCCTGGTGCTGGTTTGGATTCCCTCCGTGCTGTGCTCTTATCTAGAAGCCATGTGGTGTCTGAGGAGCCACGAAACTTAGTCCCAACCAAGATGTGGCCTAAGGCGGTAAAGCAAAGGATGCCTAGGGACACAGATCTAAGGGCTGATAAACCTACCGAGAGAACAGCCACAGTGCGGCCTGCTTCTGTCACATCGACCACAGGGACCTGGGCAGCCAGCCTGAACTTGACCAATGTGACAGCGGAGATGACACCACACTGGACTAACAGGAGCTCTCCAACAACCAGAGAGGGCACTACGGACAGTGTGACCTCCAGGACTCTTGTACCGCCTACATCGTCAGGCCCCTCGTCTGTGGGGCAGACTCTACCCATCACCACGGCTGGGCTTTCCTCTCTTAGCACACCACGTGCGGAAGTGCCAAGTACAAATGCCAGGACATCACCAAGAACAGACACAGTGGCCACAGTGGCCCCACACACCACGACTGTTGATGCAGGCACCATAAACACAAGCGGTCCCACAGGGACTCCGAGTACTAGCAAAAGTACACCTGCTAACACATCCACCATGAACCCCATACCCACCTCAGGTGCCCCGACACAAGGTACCACCATCCAGGTGACAACAGGACAGCCAGTGCCTAGCACAGGGAGATCAACACCTAGTACTTTAAATACCACCCTGGAGCCCACTACCACCCACCCTGTGACTTCAGTGTCCTCTACAGTAGTGACCACCACCCAGATACAAACCAAGGAGCCAACTGCCAGCACAGTGCCAGTGCCTCCCACCAGTCTGACCCCTGAAGTGGAAGCCACATCCCCCACACAGTCAAGCCCTACATTACCTACCCAAGGGACAGGTGGGCCAGGCACACCCTTGACAACAGAGCGGGTGGAGACCAAAGCCACAGCTGGTACTGTCTCTGCTGGGCCGACACCCAGGAGCTCCAGGGGACCCTAAGGTGCCAACCACAGACTCATGTCAGCTCAGCACCCAAGGCCAGTACCTAGTGGTCACCACTGAGCCCCTGACCCCATCCTTGGTGAACAAAATGTTACTTCTGGCGGTGCTCGCTCTTGGGGTGACCCTGTTCATTGCAGTCCTGGTGATGTTTGCCCTGAAAGCCTATGAGAGCTACAAGAAGAAGGACTACACGCTGGTGGACTACCTGATCA
Source organism: Peromyscus melanophrys (assembly GCA_902168415.1). Classification (NCBI taxonomy): domain Eukaryota; kingdom Metazoa; phylum Chordata; class Mammalia; order Rodentia; family Cricetidae; genus Peromyscus; species Peromyscus melanophrys. The sequence goes on from CABHPR010150074.1 coordinate 35,700, forward strand.
ATGGCATGTACGCTGACGCGGAGATGTGAGGGCCCCAGGAGGCCGGCCTCTTCCATGGCCTTCTGTTTTGCCTCAGATGAACCAAGTGCTTCAAGATCCTTTCGGTGCAATTTCAGAGCTGTGCCACATGCGTGGACACATTTAATTGATGCCAGATCAACTCCACGATCAGGAGAGAGCTGCCTTTTCATAGTTTTTTTTTTTAAACGATAACATATGCAAGAGTGGCCAGGGTCGAGGGGACCTGGCCTTCTTGGCCCTCCATGTGTGAAATCTTGACCAGAATTAAAACACTGACCGCTCTCAAAAAACAAACAAACAAACAAACAAAAGACAAAAACAGCTGTATCTACAAATGGCAGGTCTACAATTATTTTTATTACCTGTCTTCAAAAATGATCATGTCGGACCTTCAAAGATGTTTCCAGAAAAAAATAATACTAACAAAATGTATAGTAGAAAACAATAATGAATACCTAAGTAGGGTTCTTTTAAAGTATTGTCACATTAACATTAATTCCTAATTTACACATTCAGTGCATGACAACAGGTACAATAACGACAAAGAGGCAGATGTTCGAGTTAAAGTATAATATGTTTTCCCTTTAAAATGAAAATTTGCCTCTAAATTTCATCACACTTTGAAGCTTCTTTCTTCCCATATCAGCTGGTGAAATATTAATAGGAAATTAAGGAAGGTGAACTTGGAAGAATAGGTTATTATAACCAACCCCAAATCATTTCCCTCTTATAGTACAGAAAACACAGGTAAGTCAACAATCTGTCATGCTCTCAGATGGAGGCTGGACTCAACCAAATGAACACGGCTTGTGTGGATTCAGCTGATAATAAAACTCATAACTGAATTCCTCAGTCACTACTACTGATAAATAGTACAAACATCATGGAGACAAAAGTTCAAATATTCTCTTGATCTTTAAATTACTCTCTATTATAGAACCCCTAATAAGAGCTGACAGAACACAGGAACTCTGTTGAATCCATTTAGGATGTCTGCTTTGGAACTGAGAGAGAGGCCTCTGATATTTTTCTATACATCTATATAATAAAACATTCCAAACTTAATGGTTTGGGTTGCCTTGGATCTCCTAGATTATGACTTTTCTTTTGGTTTGGTTTTCCTCTCTCTTCTTTAATTTCCTTTCTTCACTGGACAGTTTGTGTTTGGGGTCTCCTGTTGTGATGGTAGTCACCTGGTAGCTAGAGAAGGGTCACGTGAGTTCCTTCATGCACCAGTCTGGCTAGTGGCCTAATAAGCTAGAGCATCCAACCCTTGCTTGGCTTTAACTTTCTCCACATGACTGCAAGTCTAGTTTAGGCTTACTTGCAGTATAGAAGACTGAGGTCTGTGGTACTTTCTTATATGTGAGCGAATCTTTCCCACTCAGAGTCTTCCAAGTAGAAGATAAAGTACTTTCTGTGTTCTCTGTAGCTAGAGATTTCCTGCCTGGCCCATGGTCAGGACAAATCTCTGTCACCCGCCAGTCCCATAGCCACTCAGACCCAACCAAGTAAACACAGAGACTTATATTATTTAAACTGTTTGGCCTAATGGCTCAGGCTTCTAGATATCTAGTTCTTACATCTTAAATTAATCCATTTCTATAAATCTATACCTTGCCATGTGGCTCGTGGCTTACCGGCGTCTTCACATGCTGCTTGTCATGGTGGTGGCTGGCAGTGTCTCCCTCACTCAGCCTTCCACTTCCCAGAATTCTCCTCTGTCCTTGTCCTGCCAACTTCCTGCCCGACCACTGGCCAATCAGTGTTTTATTTATTGACCAATCAGAGCAATTTGACATACAGACCATCCCACAGCAGTTCTCTCTTGAGGAAAACAACTAACACTCCTATGAAGGGTATTTGACTCCATTTCTAGAATAGCAAAATATTGTGTGATCTCTTTGAATTTAGATCATGTTATATCTAGGCTTTTTAGGGCTTGCTGATATTTGAAACGATAAGGAGGCCTGAGGCAGTTAATTTCCTGGTTACCAACATCCCTCAGTAAGTTCATATTAGAATAGTGAACAGTGTCATAAGTAAACATGTTCACTCTCTGAGAGCTGCTCGGCCCATTGTTGAGTTTCTTAAAGTAGAGTAATACACCTTGTGCTCCAAAATCTAAATCAATCTGTGTGACAATTTGAAAATTCTTGTATATGTGCATTAGTAGTTTTTGTGAAATGAAATATGATCTCAATTTAATGTTTCTTTTTTTCTATCACTGAATCTCCTGATGTTTCAGTCTCTGATGTCTTGGAATCAAGTTACAATTGCAGCATGGATAATATTCTCAGAGGTTATTTTATCCCAGTGACTATATGGGATGCAATTGCTATTTTAACTCATCTCCACAAAACGGGACAGTAATGCCAAGTAGATATCATGAACTTTGTACTACTTAACATATTTTAGCCATGAAAATCCATTTAAATCTCAGTAAGCAGAAACTGAAATGTTAGCAATTCTGTTTGTGCATATTTAATTTAAAGAACTGGATTTTGAGGTGGAAGGAGAGGGTATTTTCTAGAAATTTATGCAAACTGCTCTATGTCATGAACACCACTCATGTAAGTTCCTGGCTCATAAAGCAATTTTTATATAATTTTTATATAATTTGATAATATCCCATGTTCATTTCCATATAGCTGAGTATTTACTGACTTACAAATTGGTCTTTTGATTGTTCTGTTTCTTGTGTTAAATTACTGTATTTCTATTACTGTCAAATGTATTGTGAATAACTTGCTTTGATCATGATCAGCTATGAGTTTGCAGAAAAAAATAAGTTTCTAGTCCTGTAAAATTGTGGCTCTGTACCTCTAGTTTTTTTTAGTTGTTTTAATGGTCATCACTACAAAAATTCATGCTAGGCAAGTGTTCTACCACTGAGTTATATTCCCAGCCCGGGGTCACTTTCAAAAATAGATTACTTAATGTCTTTCTTGATCTATTGAATAAATTATCTTCTAGATGAGACTGAGACTGTACTTTTAAAGTAATTCTCCTGGTAATTCCTATATACAGAAGAGGCCATATACTATTTTATTGAGACTATAAAGGAAAAAAAGAAATATGGAGTATGTTTATTTTCCTGGGACTTGAATAAATGCTGGGGGCATTGTACAAGGAAGATATCTGTCTTCAAAGAAGAGAACATAAAGATGACAGCAATTCTCAGTATTTGAAATATATTATCGTGCCACTTTCTATAAACTTCTATCCAAGGATAACAAAAACATCAAGCAGGTTTTTTGTTGGTTGGCTTATTTTAATTTTTCCTGTCAAGAAAGGACCTTCTAGGAATAATAACATGAAACATCCAAGTTTAGAGTCTCAAAGATGCATCAGATATGATGCCTTACAAATAAGGAAAAGATCTTAATGCCTCTGACATGGAGGAAAGACTACAAGAAGTGTAGACGTTAAGCTGTCCCGAGGTTTGGTGAATTTGAGTTCCTTTTCTGAGAGTGAAGTCTAGGATGATGGAAGAAGAGGATCTGGACCAGGACTTTAATTTTTCTGTAAGGTTTATGTTAGCTTTATTTGTGTGTATGCATGTTTGCATGTGTCTGGGAGCATGCCGATGCCCATGGAGTCCAGAAGATAGTGTTGGATCACCTCAAGCTGGAGCTACAGGCAGTTGTGAACCACCCAGTGTAGGTGCTGGGTACCAAACTCTGATCCGCTGCAAGTGCAGTGAGAATTCTTAACTACTGAGCCATCTCTCCAGGCCTTGAATAAGGGCTCTGAAATGGAGGAGTGAGAAATGGATTCTGGTCATGGAAGTTACAGAATTGACTATGCATTTACCAGCTGTTCATGTTTAACTTTTTTTGTGAAACCTTGGGAAAATGGTTATTATAAAAAGTACTGGAAGGTAGGCAAAGCAATGCAGTTTAATAAAACTCCCTATGATTCATCTACACTCCCAATATTCTACTTAGTCTCTATTAATTTAGGAAATAGTACATTTGACTAAAATTTATGTTATTAATTTTGTAAACTATTCAAAGCTGTCTTGGAAAAACCATAGGGTAGAAAATTCATGCAATGTATAACACACTCAAGATATACTGTACTCTAGAGTTTACAATGGGCAAATCTCTGTAAATACCTCTAGCCACCATGTTCTCTAGTCATCAGGCTCTGAAAGCTTAGATATCCAGATGAGAGCCTTGGCTGTCATCTATTACTAATGTGGCACTATTTTTTGAAAAGTAAATCTGAAAGTATTCAAATTGAACAGATTTGTATAGTGAAAAGAAATCCTAGAGCAACGAAATATGAAAGAAGCAAACAAAGAAGGAGAAATATTTTAAAAATAGGACCAGTCACTGGTAGGATAAGAGTATAATACCTTTAAGAAACATGACCAATACATTTTTAAAAGATCTTTTAAAGATGTCTGAGTCAGACCATATGTGGAAAATGACCAGGAAAAAAAAATGCTTCTTAAGTAAAGGCACAATGGTACGGAGGACCAGGCAGAGAAACTAATGACATGGGAGTTCAAACTTGTATGACTAAGCTGATGACAGGCTCTCTGAAGTTTGTTAACAAGTGAAATGGGCATAATAGTCTGTTTTATGGTTGAGCACCTAGTTAGGCTGTCACGTACTCTAAGTTGAAGAAATGTCTTTACAAAAGGAATGGTGACTTTTCCTCACAATTCAGTGCTGACTTAGAGAAACTAAGGAGGTAGCTAATATTTTATAGCACATATTTAGTATCACCTGCCACAGTACAAGTATTTCATGAGCATACATTTATTTTATTCTCATTTTTAGCTTATTATTCTGCTATTCAAATATGTTACAGACAGTAAATTAAGCCACAGAGATGAAGTAATATGGGAATCATCACTTGGTGCTAAGTATGTTGTTCACTGTCCCAACTGTAAACAACATCTCTAACTCTAATATATCAACTTCTCATGATGCAAAGAGTCTGAAATAATAGGGAGATAGTTGTAGCCTGAGGTTAAGAGGACTGCCAGAACATCCACGGACCATTACACTTATCCACAACTGCAGTGAGATTATGGCAATTGAAGTGGATGATCTAACAGTGGAAAGCCCAGAAAGCTCCTTAGCTATAGGAATGACAGTATTTTAATACATTGACCTTCACAACGTCTATACTTTGCATTTAGTGCTTAATGATTCACCACTTTTGTTTCATTATCTGATTTCATAGAATATGAAAATTTCATAACTGATTTCAAAGAATCAGTTGCCTCTAATAACAGCTACAGAACATCACAGTCTTTATAGTAAAAATTATTCTGCCTTTCTTACAATGTATTTTTCTTTCAATGTGTCATCCAATTCATAAGTAGAAAATTTAACAATGGTGCTATGATCATCTACGAAAGACATCTATGCATCAAGCTTAGTGACAGGGTCCTCCTTACCAGCTAGCCAAGATTTGTAGAATTTGATTTTGGTTTTAGATCTCCCAATTTAGGATTGCTTCTTCCAAATATTTCTGGCACTATTTCAGATTGGGATCCCCAAAAAAGCAGGCATGCAATTAAAAATTTGCATATAGGAAGTGCTCAGAGGGAAGTTTTCAGAACCAATTTCTAGGAATTATTAGAGTAAGAAAGTAGGATCTAGCAGAGGACGAGATTGGAATACAATGAAGTCATGTGAGAGGCTCTAGAACTGGGTATATATTTTGTTAATAAAGCACTTGACTAATATGCCCAAGGCCCTAGATTCAATCCCCATTACTTCAAACATGAGTCCATAAACACAGAGTCATGTGGCATTATAAAGGTCTTCACAGTCTCATTTAAACCAACTACTGAACACAGCGTTGCTCTAGGTAACAGAATGCAATATTTGGTACATTGTGGAGACGGACTCACTGAGAACTCTTCAGTATCAACATTCAAAAACTAGGGGAATAAGTATCTCATAGCTGGTGGTGTATAGTTGTATCCATTGAAATTACTATTATTTTAAATAATGATTCTTAATTTTCTATAGTAAAAATTTGATAGTATTTTTGGGTATAGAGTAGACATAATAGCATGCAAAATACAAATAACTAACAAGCCAACACAATTTTAAAAGATGTCTCAGAGCACATGTGGAAAATGACCAGGAAAGAACCACCTCAATGAACTTCTTGAGTAAAGGTTCAATGATACATAGGGGCATCCAGAGACCCTAGGGACTTGGGAGTTCAAATTTGTGTGACTAAACAGAAGGCAGGATTTCAAGTCTATTGATGAGGGAAGCAGGTATAATATCCTGTTTCGTGGTTGAGCACCTGGGAAGGCTGCCATATACTCTAAGGTGAATGAGTGTCCTTGTTAAAAGGATGGTGACTTTTCCTCACCAATATCCTTTCTGATTGGTGATTTGTGTCCCTATTAATATGTGTCTTTACAAGTAAATAGTTCTACACAGGGCAATGGGGTGTGAACATGATGGTATTCTTCACATTTCACATAATGTTTATCCAAAAGCCTGAACTGTCTGTTAATTCTAGGAGTGACATGAAGTCAAATCCAGTATTGGCATAATTTTGTCTAGCAATTAGAACATTAAGAACTTTACCTGTTGCAGCTGGGGATACCTCTTCCTGGAGGCTTCCTGGGTCTCATTTTGGGAACATTTAAGATATGCTTCCTCATTCCTGATCCCTTTCTTCTTTCTGTCTCCCTGCTGCCCTTTTCCCCTCTCTCAATTTATCTCTCTCCTTTCCTTATATTTATTAGTATTAATTTTCTTTTCTCCACCTTCATCTCTAATGATTTTATTAATCCAAAGAGTAATATGCACCTTCTGAAGAATAAAAACCAAAAATTATAAAGCATCCCTTATCAGGCAGGGATACTTTGTCTGTACATAACTTTTCTGTACTGATCACCCCATATTTCTGTGTTTGTTTAAAAATATAAGAACTGGTATTTTTGAATGACTTTTCTCTCGTCTTTTGTTCACCTTCAGAGAACATTCAACACCATTAAATATTCCTAGAAAGCACAATTTGTAAATTGTGTGTAATAATGTAAGTGCACAATGTAAATAATTTAAATCAATATTGAACATAGCCTTTATCTATTATGAATGATAAGACTTTGTATATTTTAAAATATACACAATTTATGCATATTTGATTATCCTGAGTACTAGGGCAAAGGGCAGAAGAATTTCAATAATCTTAGTATACTTTTCAATAGCCTTACAAAAATTTGGACCATCAAAACATTAACAATCTAATAATTAACATTTAATAATGAAAGTGTCCATTTTATTTTAAAATAGGTCATAAAGTTATCAGTTTCATCTTATTTATTCAGTGCTGCTATGAATTATACTCACCCTATTTGTGCTTTTCTTCCTAATTTGCATTCAGCACTTTTAATTAATCTTACGTCAGTAAGTAACCTATTTCTAAGCTTATTTTCTCATGAATATTATGAAAATAAAAGCATTATTACATGTCTTTTTGTGAAATCTTATAAAGGAGCAGGTTTTGTGAGTATAAGTAACAGTGACTTAAACCCGATAAGAGATGAATAAAATTCAGTTTTAGATAGGCCCTAATAGTCATAGAATCGATGATAGACTAGCATACCAGAAATTGATTTTATTAGACATCTTCACTACAGACTATTTACCAGCTCAAGGATGACTTGAACACTTTTATGCTTTCTGCAGATGGTGCCCAGTGTGAAATTATTTTCTCATGCAATGCGCAGAACTGCATGGTACAAAATTTTCCATACAAAATAATTGATTTCTTCAGATGTTACTGAAAATAAAAAGGAATGTATGTTTCATTTCCTTTTCATTTTGAATATAGTAGGGATTAGTTTGTTGTATCTAGGGATTCTTGACAGAACATTTGTAGGTATTGCTGTTCCTGCTTTTCCTGACGAGCAAGTTTAAGATCGCAAAGGCATTAGGCCACATCACAGAAGAAAGATTAGGAAAGACGGCAGGATATACCACTAAGATTACTTACAGATCTCAATTTGGAAATTGCTGATCAGTATAGCAAGGATGAAAGTACATGGAGTGCTCAAAAAAGAGATTTTTATTAAACAATAACAAAACCTACAGAACAATAACAATGAACAAGATAAATGAGAGAAGACATTTCAGGCTGTATATTACTTGCTTGTGTAAGAGGAGCCCGTATAAAAGAGTCGTATTTTGAAGACTTGGTTCCAAGCTGGTTGTTCTATTGAGAAGGTATTGGATCATGAGAATAGTAACTCATCAATGGATCAATCCAATCATAGTTAAATGAGCCATTATGAGGCAATGCCTAGGTAGATCATATTGATGGGTATGTCATATTTCCTTACCATTTTCTCTCTCTGTCTCTCCTTCCTGGCTGTGATGAGGTGAGTATCATTGCCACTTTCTTCTTTCTTAATATCTTGGCCTGGCCACAAGCCTAAAAGCAATGGAGTCGGCCAACCTGAGATTGAAAGCTCTGAAACCATGAACCTAAATGTGCCTTACATCTTTTCAGTTGATTATTTGTTGTGGGGCATACATGGGCTGCAAAGAGGGTGCCGGGAGAGGAAGTTAGACAAATAGAGCTTAAGCTGTTTGCCCAGAGAGTAGATACAAAGGATGATTTGAAGAGGAAGTTAGCTTGGGTTGTTTGTATGGAAATTAGAGACAAATGGTGAGGAAAAAAGTTAGCTCAAGTTGTTTGTTCTGAGATAAGATACTAAGATCAGGAGATGATGTCAGTTCATAAACAATTTGTAAATAGGGTGACCTTTAAAATGATTGGTTGGTCCTTTTACCCCCCTCCTAGGGTTCTGAAGTTTTTGCTATAAAAGAGTCTTACTGCCTAACAATAAATGAGTTCTTGCTTGACTTGACTCCCCCCCCCCGCCCCCCCACATCTGATTGTCTCTGGGTAAGAGTAAGGCTGGGGAACAGGCGAGCAGCACGCACTTACCTTTCCTCAGTTCCAGGCCACCTCTTCACAGGTGACCTAAGTTCCCGGTGGGACAGGAACCCACAATTTGTCTGCTTATTCATCATATGCGTGTATCATGTGTGAGTGAGTGAGTGAGTGAGTGTGTGTGCATGTGCGTGTGTCTGTGCTAGTTTTCATGTATGTGAATGCAGTTCCATGTGCCAGGGTGGTGTGTGTTGAGGTCAGAAAGCAACCTTTTGAAGCCATCGATTTGCCTTCCACTTTGTTGGAGGCAGGTCGTGTTTCTACTGTGCACTGCACTGTCCAGGATAGCTGTCCCAAAGCTTCCAAGAGATTCTCTTGACTGTACCTCTTGTCTCACGGAGAAATGCTAGAGCTACAGATGTATGCTACCACATCTGGCTTTTCACGTTAGTCTTGGGATCTGAACTTTGGTCATAAGGCTTATGCAGCAAGTGCTCATACCCATTTGGAGAAAAACATTTCTCCGTGGCCTGAGTTATTTTTGCTCAGATATGTTTTCACAATAATAAAAGATGAAGAGACATGAAGGGAGTGACTTTGTGGAAAACATTCATGCTATCTACATCTAGATCTTGATCTTCTGTGGGAAATATGTATTTGGATTAAAAGCAGCCAAAATATGTATGTGTGTATACATATATTTTTAAATTAATTTTTAGATGAGCAGAGGTAACTATTTTACATATTTTAGGTAAGGAATGTTGCATATTTAGGTAAAGAATATTTGTGTGTCTCAAAAAGGAAAACAACTGTTTCCAAGTGCAGATCATAGCTTTAGTGTGAGGGAAATTTTCTTTGTGCCTCAAAATTTTGCTTCTTTTAAATGGTTCTCTGTACTTTGTTCCTCTGTTGAGGTGAGTAGTTCACTTTGAATTCATAGCTGAGAAAATTTTCAATGCACAGCTGGATTTGCTGGTGCATGCCTGTAACCCCAGCAGGTACAGGTCTAGGTAGGAGAATTGGGAGTTCAAGGCCTACCTGAGGAACAAAATAAGACCAGGTCTGAGAGAACAGAACAAAAATTTATAAAACTTGAAGTCATGAAATTGCTAAGCAAATATTAAACAGTTTACAGTTTTGAGCCAAGTATAGGTAATAGTTATTGTTCTCTGCTATGGGCAGAGTTTTGAAAGCTCTCCTTTCAAATTATCTATTCAATACTATAAGAATCCATAATTATTTATTTTATGTTGTATTGATTGTTAACTCTCTTCATGGTCTCTCTATATAAACCACAAAGAGTCTCCAAGGATAACTGTCTTTATTTTTATAGTATCTCCTAGCAAATATGGGCAAATTTTCAAGGAGACTTTGAGATTCATGTAATAAAAATGAGGTGTCCCCTTACTGGTGTTTCCACTATGTATTGCATTGGTTATATTGTCTTAAACTAGGTGTATTTACAGCTCAGTTTTCTTTTTTTTTTTTTTTTTCTTTTCTTTTTTTTTAGTTTTTCGAGACAGGGTTTCTCTGTGTAGCTTTGTGCCTTTCCTGGAACTCACTTGGTAGCCCAGGCTGGCCTCGAACTCACAGAGATCCACCTGCCTCTGCCTCCCAAGTGCTGGGATTAAAGGCGTGCGCCACCACTGCCTGGCCCCAGCTCAGTTTTCTTGGCATCCCCTAAGCATTTAAAAATTGGGTGAGAGGTTGACATGCAAATGCTTCCCAGAAAGTTCTTAATTTTATTTTATGAGTCGACTATGTATCTTCATTTAAGTAAAAGATCCTGTCTTTCATGTTTGCTGTCTGGAGAAGACTTGAGGGAAACAACATCAATGTGCTTTGAGTTGTCCCTCTCCCCAACTGCTTTCCATATGAAGAATGAGGGAATCTGGGTCTCCTACATCAGTACTATTTGTTTACCTGTGAGCTTTTTAGATTACTGTCTATACCACATCTGATATGTCTAAGGTATGTGAGGTCATGTGACTACTCTGGAACTCTTGTAGGGGTTTAAAGGATGGGAAACCTTCATACCCAGTATATGCTAACACAGAAGTGGCCTACCAATAGCTAATATTTTACATGCCTGATACAACTCCAATACCACAGCATCTTAAGAGATATATCCATCATTAGTTGTGATGACAAGTAAATAAGTATTGTCAAAAACCAGGAGAGGTCCAGATACCCACTGCTTCAGTAAATAGACAGGAAAGGCAGAGACAGTTTCATGGATACTTATCTGTGCTGGTATTCACAGAAGGCGTGTCTTGGGAGCCCCCACATGTGCTTAAGGAAGACGTTAAGGCACATTGTCTACATCAAACTCTTGTCATGGAGTAGAGCACCAAGGCAGCCAGTGTTATAAAGTGTATAAAGCCAACACCATAAGACACTAAGGATATACATCTCCTACTTCCTAGGTATCATAAAAACAGCCCTATAGTCTTCATATGAATAACTAAGGGACATAGTTAAGAACAGGCTAAGATTAATAATTTGTGAATGCCCTTCCTTGTCCTTCTGAGGATAACACATTGCATGTTGAAGAATATGAGGTCATCATTAAATCTAAAAATGCTATTTTTTTCTTCAAGTTGATTTGAATCATTGAGATGCAATCATTTGGAATTTAAAATGTGTTTTAGATTTGAATGTTCTCTGGTACAATCACTTGACATATAGTTCACCCCACATTCTGCCTTCACAACTAGTTACATGTTAAATTATAAAAGAAGAGAGGATATAAAATTGACCATACTTCCTGAAGCTGAATACACTTGGCCCTCTGTAATCAACAAATATTATATAAGTGTGACAAATCTTAAAATACCTCCTACCTGAGGATTCTCAAAATGTATCGAGTCATATCTGAATACACAGAAAATGGTGAAAGTCAGAAACTCAATGGTAACTGGCCTATTTGTATAACACAGAATGATAGGAGCTTTAAACCTTATTCACCTGCCTACAGGGAAGATGTTTTAAAATTAGCCCCTTTCAGATGGAAACAGAAGCACAAAGAATATCCTATTTATTATTACTTCAATTTGGGGCTTAAAATAAAAATCTATTATAAATACCCTTTATGTAGACTTCATCATGAAAGGATGTTTGTAAGGTCAGAGCAGTGCATTTTCTCCAGGGTGACTTCTTTGAAATTAACTCTATTAATATGAGCAATAACGCAATGAAATACTAAGAACTAACGTTTTTACATGCTGACATTAATAAACCTTTATATTTGAAGTTCCTTTCTCAGACAAACTTATGAGGTTAGTACTACTATTGTTATACTATTTTAAGGAAAATGAACAGGCTAAAACAGTTTAAACAACTTTATTTGCATGCAAAATTTAGAAATAAACCATTGTATTTGTATATAAAAATTTTTCCAGGCACAGCATGATCATAAGCTTTCTGTTGCTGTTGCAGAATAGGCAAGAGAGACAAGCTAAAGGGAGAAAGGATTGACTTGGTTGATAGTACTAGGCTTTTTTTCCATGACAGTTTGGTCCATTTGCTTTAAGGCCAGAGGATATGGGGTATATTATGGATTTAAGTGGCAGAAGAAGACAGCTCACATCATAGCCAAGGAACAGAGTATGATAGAAGGCCCGGGATAAGATAGACTTATACTCCTTAAGGGGATCTTCCCAGTGACCTAATTTTTCTAATTATTCCTCCCCTCTCAAGTTTCTGCCACCTCCCAATAGCACCACATGCTGACAGTGAAGCCTTTAAAACATGGTCTTTGAAGGACATTTGTGATTTAAACCATCACATTCTATGATATCTGTCTTTAAGATGTCCCTGAATCTCAGCATCTTCAGTATTGCCTCCAAACCCAAACTCAGTGAACAGGCATGTTTTGGATGAAAAGTCCAGGCTCATAATTTAATCTGGATAAAGCAGTCTCTTCACTGTGAGCCTCTATGAAAATAAACGATCATGTTGCACACTCCAAACCTACAATGACATAGCATAAAGATCCTCATTTCAAAAGGATAGAATAATTAAATAGCAAAGGGTAAAGAGTGCAGTTACCTGTGGGTAGAAGGACGAATGTTTATAGATTGTTCTTAGGGATTTGCTAGTTTAGTCAATATATGAACACATATATGCATGCAATAGCAATTAATGAAAAAATTAATGAAAAAAAAAAACCAAGTCACGAATTTTAAAGAGAGCAGGGGGTTTTATTTCAAGGATATGGAAGGAGCAATGGGAAGAGAGAAATGTTGTAATTATATTATACTCTCAAAAATAATAAAAATAAACAATAACAAGGAAGTATAGGAACTAAACAAAATAGGATCCTAGCAGATAAAACATTAAACTCTGTGTTTTCATGTCTAGTATCTAGGACACACAGTGCATGTATGACACACACTCCACAGGCCCCAAGAAGCACCACCTTCCTACTGTCTTGGGATGGCTGTGCTCACTGACTGCATCTGTCCTTGGTAGGTCCTTGATATTCTTGGTAGCTCCAAACATAAGATGCCACCATGGCGCCTTTAGCTTTTACTTTCATAGCAACATACATAACCTACCCCAGGACTTCCCACAGAGACAACAGCTTATTTTTTTCTTGAACTTTTAAACTATGTACCATTTTAATGCAGATTTTTATCAAGATTTACAATGTCGGTCATCCCCCTGAAACTCTCCTCTTTCTCATGGTGTTTCCCTAGGTGCCCGCTCATGGGAGCCGGATGAGGAATCGGAGCAGCACATTGTATCATAAAGCTCTTCAGGATTTTATTCATTACTATTTTCCAGACACTGCTTTTTCTTCAAGCAACTCTAGCCAGAGTCAATTCGATATAATAGTACAAGATGGTAAATATTTTACCTCTTGAGACTTGAGTATTGCATCGTTATATCATGAGACTGAATGATTTTGCTGACAATGTGCCTGAGAAAAATCTGATATTTCCCCCCCCGCCAGGTGACCAATGTCAATTTTAATGCGTATGTTATACCCAGAAGATTAATTTTTATTTATTTTTTTAAGTCCAGTATGTTTACTAGGTCAAATATGAGTGCTTATCACTACATGTAAACCAGTTTGTTCTTTGGGTACAATATGATTTACGGTTTTTCCAGAAATCTTCCTAATGTATATTGTTGGAAATAATTTTCATGCAGAAAATTGATTTTTCTCTATCTGGAAAGTTATGCACATGTGGTGCCTCCTTCGAATGGGAATGGTTTCTGTGTCTTGCATTTTTTTATATAAACCTTCATGTTTGCTGACATCAATCTTAATTCTGGCTTCTTATATGGACATATAAATACTGCCCTTATATCTCTTGTAATATTCTTTTCTGTTTTTTTTTTTAAAGCTAATCCCATGAGCTCATATTTTATGTCATCTTGTCTCACTATTGCTATCCAGAGGTATTGTATCTCTCCTGTGACATTTGTTAAGTTATTCAAATTCATGGAAGCAGGCTCCTGGGTAGTAATATTTTTATATCTGTGTTTTATTTTTACTGATCCTTTATTTTTTTTCCCAACGCCTTCCTGTTCTGTTTGCACGATTCTTTGCCTCTGATGAATTTTAACAACATGATTTGACTCCACCATAGTCATGGGAAGAGTGAGTGGTGGAGGGCCTCAGATAGCAGGGTTTTCTCCAACACCCGCTGAGCTTCCTCATGAGACAGCCCTGTAAATGCTGGGTGAATGCTTCCTCTCTTTACTGCTATCCCAAGGACTGAAGCTCCAGGAATGCTCAAAATTCAGAATCTCTTCTCCAAATGGGACTCTGAGGGGGACAGCAGAGAATACAACACTAGTTCCCACGTCAAATGTTGGCTGTTTGTGACACAGGATTCTGGCTTTGCCCTCTCAAAATGTTCTGTCTCTTGTAGGCAGCTCTACATCACTTCCCTAAATTTGAGGCCCCCTGTTACTCTGATGATCTTCTAAAAGCTGTTTCAACTTGACTGTTCATATATTTTAATTATGACAAATACTTTCCTTTTCTCCATAGGAGTTTCACTTTAGTTTTCTGTTTTCTATTTTTGTTTTGGTATGTATTCAAGGAAGAGAAGCAGATACATTGATTTCATATACTATTTAATAATTAAAGTAACATGAATAATAAGGAAAGCTATACTTAAATGTATTTCTCCAGAAGTAAGGAAAAGCTATCATCTGTTTGTTGAGATTAGATTTCTAGGTACTTTTATATTATTTAAAGATGCACAGAGAACAAATGTCATTGCAACAGACAGCTTTATTTTGATTAATACAAATACTGACATTGAGTATTTGTGAGCACACAGTTTTTGTACTTAACTGTATTTTATATTGTAGCTACTTCAAAAAATCAGAGGGCCGGTTTGTTAAATTAGCTTTTTCAACAAATTCATTTGAAAAAAATGAAGTCAATTGGTACTCAAAGGTTACTACGTGGCCATATGGTAGGCGATAATGAAATGAGAGCAGATCAGTTGTGCACATACCTGTAGGGGGCAAGGACTTCAATTGTTGTTGTTTTCTTTTTCCATGTCGATTTTTTAACCTTTTTTTTAATTTAAGATTTTTTTTCACTTTACATATCAACCACAGTTCCTCCTCCCTCCCCTTCTCCTGCTTCCCTACATCTTCCACCCATCCCCCATCGACTCCTCATAGGGGGTAGGGCCTCCCTTGGGTGGTGAACACAGACTGGCATACCAAGTGGGGGCAGGACCAAGCCCCTCCCTCCTGCATCAAGGCTGAGCAAGGCATCCCACCATGGGAAATGGGCAATGAAAATCCAGTTCATGTACCTGGGATAAGTTTTGGTCCCTCTGCCAGAGTCCCCACAAACAGCGCAAGCCATACAACTGCCGCCCACATTCAGAGGACCTAGTTCGGTCCCATGCAGCCCTTCCAGCTGTCAGTCCAGAGTTTGTGAGTTCCCACTAGCTCTGCTCAGCTGTCTCTATGTTTCCCCATCTTGACGCCCCCTTGCTCCTATAATCCCTCCTCCCTTTTTTCAACTGAACTCCAAGAGCTTAGCCAAGTGTTTGGCTGTGGGTCTCTGCATCTGCTCCCAACAGTCACTGGATGTAGGTTCTATGATGACAATTAGGGTAGTCACCCATCTCACTACAGAGGAAGGTTAGTTCAGGCACCCTCTCCACCATTGCTAGAAGTCTTAGATGGAGTTACCCTTGTTCCTGGATTCCTAGGGATTTCCCTAGCATCAGGTTTCTCTCTAACCCCATAACGGCTCCCTCTATCAAGGTATCTCTTTCATTGACCTCCCTTTCTGTCCCTCATGCAACTTGGCTATCCCTCATGTTCCCATCCCCTATCCCCTGCCCTCTACTCCCTCCTCCCAATTTACCCAGGAGATACTAACCATTTCCCCTTCTTGTGCTTGTCCCTCTTAGGGTCCTCCTCTTTACTTAAGTTCTCTGTTGTTGTGGATTGTAGCCCGGCTATCCTTTGCATTGTGTCTAATATTCACTTATGAGTGAGTACTTACCATGTTTGTCTTTCTGGGTCTGGGTCATTTATTTCTAGTTCCATCAATTTGCCTACAAATTTCATGATGTCATTGTTTTTTACAATGAGTAAATACTCGTTGTGTAAATGTACCACATTTTCTTTATCCATTCTTTGGTTGAAGGCCATCTAGGTTGCTTCCAGGTTCTGGCTATTTACGAATAATGCTGCTATGATCATAGTTGAGCAAGTGTCCCTGTGGTATGGTTGAGCATCTTTTGGGTATATGCTCAAGAATGGTATTGCTGGGTCTAGAGGTAGGTTGATTCCTAATTTTCTGAGAAATTGTCATACTGATTTCCAGAGTAGGTGTAAAGTTTGCTCTCCTACCAGCAGTGGAGGAGTGTTCCCCATTCTCCATGCCCTCTCAAACATAAGCTGTCATCAATGTTTTGGATCTTAGCCATTCTGACAGATGTAAGATGGTACCACAGAGTTGTTTTGATATGCATTTCCCTGATGGCTAAGGATGTTAAACAATTGCATAAATGTCTTTTGGCTATTTGAGATTCTTCTGTTGAGAATTCTGTTTACATCTGTAGCCCACTCTTTAACTGGACTATTTGATATTTTAAGGTCTAGTTTCTTGAGTTCTTTATATATTTTGGAGATCAGCCCTCTGTCAGATGTGGGGTTGGTGAAGGTTTTTTCCCATTCTGTAGGCTGTCATTTTGTCTTATTTACTGTGTCCTTTGCCTTATAGAAGCTTCTCAGTTTCAGGAGGTCCCATTTATTAATTGTTGCTCTTAGTGTCTGTGCTACTGGTGTTATATTTAGGAAATGATCTCCGGTGCCAGTGCATTCAAGACTACTTCCCACTTACTTTTCTATCAGATTCAGTATAACTGGATTTGTGTTTAGGTCTTTGATCCACTTGGACTTGATTTTGTGCATGGTGACAGATATGGATTTATTTACAATCTTCTATATGTTGACATCCAATTTCGCCAGCACCATTTGTTGAAGATGTTTTCTTTTTTCCATTGTAAAATTTTGGCTTCTTTGTCAAAAATCAGGTGTTCATAGGTATATGAATTAATGTCAGGGTCTTCAATTCAATTCCATTGATTCATGTGTCTGTTTTTATGCTAATACCAAGCAGTTTTTATTACTATAGCTCTATAGTAGAACTTGAAGTCAGGGATGGTGATGCCTCCAGAAGTTGCTTTATTGCACAAGATTGTTTTGGCTATGCTGTGTTTCTTGTTTTTCCATATGAAGTTGAGTATTGTTCTTTCTAGGTCTGTGAAGAGTTGTGTTGGGGTTTTTATGGGGATTGCATTGAATCTGCAGATTGCTTTTGATAAGATTGCCATTTTTTAACTATGTTGATTCTACCTGTCTAAGAGCATGGGAGGTCTTTCCATTTTCTGATATCTTCTTCAGTTTCTTTCTTCAAAGATTTAAAATTCTTGTCATACATGTCTTTTGCTTGTTTGGTTAGAGTTACCCCAAGATATTTTATGGTATTTATAGCTATTGTGAAGGGTTTTGTTTCTGATTTCTTTCTCAGCATATTTATCATTTTTATATAGGAGGGCTACTGATTTTTTGAGTTAATTTTGTAGCCTGCCACATTACTGAAGGAGTTTATCAGCTGTAGGAGTTCCCTGGTAGAATTTTTGGGGTCACTTGTGTATACTATCATAATATATCATATGCAAATAGTGAAAGTCTGACTTCTTTCTTTCCAATTTATATCCCCTTGATCTCCTTTTGTTGTCTTATTGCTCTAGCTAGAAGTTCAAGTACTATATTGAATAG
Organism: Peromyscus melanophrys; assembly: GCA_902168415.1. NCBI lineage: Eukaryota > Metazoa > Chordata > Mammalia > Rodentia > Cricetidae > Peromyscus > Peromyscus melanophrys. The sequence continues at coordinate 53,892 of CABHPR010150074.1, forward strand.
ATATGGAGAGAGTGGACAGCCTTGTCTTGTTCCTGATTTTAGTGGAATCACTTTGAATTTCTCTCCATTTAATTTGATGTTGGCTGTTGGCTTACTGTATATTGCCTTTAGTATGTTTAGGTATGTTCCTTGTATTCCTGATCTCTCTAGGACCTCTATCATGAAGGTGTGTTAGATTTTGTGAGAAGCTTTTCAGCATCTAATAAGATGATAATGTGTTATTTTTTCTTTCAGTTTATTTATATGGTGGATAGCATTAACAGATTTTCATATGTTGAACCATCCTTGCATCTCTGGGATGAAGCCTACTTGGTCATGGTGGATAGGTTCTTTTGTTTGTTTGTTTGTTTGTTTGTTTGTTTTATGTATTCTTGGATTCGGTTTGGCAGTATTTTATTGGGTATTTTTGCATCAATGTTCATGTGGGAGATTGGTTTCTAATTCTCTTTCTTTGTTGTATCTTTATGTGGTTTGGGTATCAGGGTAACTGTAGCCTTATAAGAAGAGTTTGGCAGTGTTCCTTCTGTTTCTATTTTGTTGAACAATTTGAGGAGTATTGGTATTAGCTCTTCTTTGAAATTCTGGTAGAATTCTGCACTGAAACCTTGGCTTTTTTGGTTGGAAGACTTTTGATGACTGCTTCTATTTGCTTAGGGGTTATATGTCTATTTAAATTGTTTATGTGATCAAAAAAATGGAATAAACCCCTGTGCCTTGTCAGATCACCATGATTTAAAGTTAACATTCAACACAGACTCATGGAAACTGAACAATGCTCAACTAAATCGTCAGTGGGTCAAGGAAGAAATAAAGAAAGAAATTAAAGACTTCCTAAAACTCAGTGAAAATGAATGTACAAAATACCTAAACTTATGAGACACCATGAAAGCAGTACTAAGAGGAAAGTTCATAGATCTAAACGCCTACATAAAGAAGTTGGAGAAATCTCATACTAGTGACTTAACAGCACACCTGAAAGCTCTAGAACAAAAAGAAGCAAACTCACCCAGGAGGAATGGAGACAGGAAATAATCAAATTGAGGGCTGAAACCAATAAAATAGAAACTAAGAGAACAGCACAAAGTATCAATGAAACTAAGAGTTGGTTCTTTGAGAAAATCAACAAGATAAACAAACCCTTATCCAAACTAACCAAAGGGCAGAGAAAGAATATCCAAATTAACAAAATCAGAAATAAAAAGGGAGACACAACAACAAACACTGAGGAAATCCAGAGAATCATTAGGTTATACTTGAAAAACCTGTTCTCCACAAAAATTGGAAAATGTAAAAGAATTGGACAATTTTCTGGATAGGTACCACATAGCAAAATTAAATCAAAATCAGATAAACAATTTAAGTAGACTTTAGTTGTTTTAAATCATCTCGGACATTTATAATGTAAAGATGGTGTATGCCACAGTAGTTGAAAACTGTTCGGAGTCTCGTGAGAATTAACATTGAACATTGCAACCTCGGCATGCTGTGTCACCGGGAAATTTTGTTGTTGTTGTCCTACCCTCATTTGGGTACACTTCACATGCTTGTGACAGATGAAAGTAGAAAAATATTAAGATAAATTATGTGTGCTTTTGTCTCTTTGTTTGCTGATGGGCTTCGAAACGAACCGCTCTTTCATTCTGCCATGATAAGCTTGGTACTGTAACATGGAACTTGTGGAAAAGAATAAAAGAAATAAGAGAATAAAAATAGATTTTCAATCACATATAGTAATGGAGCATGATTGGGGAACCTATTTCTTAAGGAGTTCTTTACCTGTTTGCAAAAGACATCGCAATTTTGCCAAGTGTCCTAATTTCAATGTTCCTCTTTATCAACAGCAGAGGGAAATTTGCTGGAACATTGAGGGCTGTTCCTTTTGAGCATGAAATTTCTGCAAGAATATCAAAGTTCAAAGGGCATCTCACAGAATGTGATATGGTTTCCCAAGGCTCAGCTTTTACCTTCCTTGGCCTGACAGATTCAGTGTGTTCTTGTGAGAAGGAAGTCAAGCAAAAACATGCACAAAAGAAATGTTGTCTGGGGACAAGCTGTCTCAGAAGATTAGAAACAGGAAACATGGAAACTTGAACCTCAAGGTCAAGAGTGCCAACCTGTATTTGGTCAGTAGTGGCTAAGAGGTTACCAGAGTTCAAATGTAAACAATTCACAAGGAGACAAAAAAATGCTTCATACACTCACTCTTTGAAAGTTAGCATCACAGTTTTCAATTTGAAACTGAGGAGTGGATAAAGGAACACTAGTGCATCTACACACGTGTGCACAACTGCATGCAAGTGCACACTCACACAAGGATTTACACTGATAAAGGAACACATGTAGAAGAATTCTCATATGTACATAAAGAGTAGTTTTGAATGGTAAGATTATAGGTCATTTAATGTTTTGTCAAATCCTGTTTTCTGACTATTGTATGTTATAAAATATCAGTTCTCAGACGGATTTTTTATAGCATTTAAAAATAACCCCTAATATTATCTTAACCAGTTTCTTCCTTTAGATTGCATCTATAAAATGCTCTGACCAGTAGCTCTTCTGTGAAACATATACGACTAAAGCTGCTAACTCAATTGCTTATCTTCTAATCATCTTCATATAGAGGAGTATTTGGTTTTCAATTCAGGTATCAAAATAAATTCATATGACTTCAACTCTCTACAAGAGACTACCTAAATATTTTCAAACTCAATATTATTTTAGTTTTTTCTTTTTATATTTGTCATATTTTGTCTAAATAAAAATGGACTTTTTGGGACAGTGAGATGCCTCAGCAGATAAACACAATTTACTGCCATGTCTGAAAAACTGAGTTTGGATCCTGGGACCCACATAGTGGAAGGAGAGAACCAACTCCTTCAGATTATTCTCTGATGTCAATTTGTGGGCATACAGCACACACACACACACACACACACACACACACACACACACACACACACTAAATGTACTTTTATTTAGAATGAGTGATTTTTTTTTTTTTACATTATAGAACAACAAGGCTTGTAATGGCAAAATCAATAAAGATCTATATCACCTACCTCTTCAAAACCGACTTCTGGCTCCTCAGAGATAATCTTCAATATGTCTTGTTACTCAAAAGATATGTAATGAAAACCTTCTATATGTCAGACACTTTATAATTGCTAAGAGTTAGCCATAAACAACACCCCAAAATCCTTGCCCATGTGTAGTATATATTATTATGAATGAGGTGAAGATAACAAATAATGTCAATATAACATATTTTCAGTTGGATGGATCATTTCAAATTCTAGGAAAAATACAAGGTCCTAGGGAAGAAAGTGTAAAATACTGGGAAGGGAAATGGGCAGATTATACAAGGAAGGCTTCAATGAATGTTTTGTTGCTTGAGTGAAGTGAAAACTCTTCTTAAGAGGGTCTTTGAGGTTTGAGGTGTCTGAGCCACAAATTCAACAAGCCCCTGAGTAGAGATTTGCCTTGTCATTCAAGAAGCCAAAATTATTCACACAGATTTTCCCCATAGGAAATGTACAAAATATCAACATTATTAGTATTATCCATGTTATGTTGAGTCTCACAAATAAAACCCAAGTCATAGACGCTGTGCTGCATTAAAGAGAACAGAGAGTCGTTCCTTGTCTGTCCTTGTCCTGCAATAAGATAATACTATAATATTTGGTTGATTGTAAGTTTTTATGTTATTTTGAGTATACAAACGATAATCATAAGATTAATTGACAGCAACTAGCTCCTCTATTTGGCATGAGTCAATTTTTATAAAATTCATAATGACATTGTCTTTTCTGAATGGCTTATAATGCAACCATAGTTAATGTTTTTAAGCACCTCATTATTTCTATATACTGCTCATGAATATTGTGCTTTTGCGTTTCAGTTAATCTACATTGCCTTTCTTGCTGTTGTACTCTGGTCTCTTAGGCCAGTTTTCATTCAGCAAATAGTCTTTTGAACCATTAAGAAGTCTCTTTGCTACACCCATGTTGAATATCTCATTATCCAGACTCCCCCTCCTCTCTTTCACTTTCACTCTCTCTCTCTTGCTCACTTGCTCTTTCAGTATTCTATATTTACAGGGACCATTCCTATTAGATTTCCCATATTCTCTAACATTTATTTACTTTTTATTGCATGTTTGTGCACATAGCACGTGCATATACATGCCACATGTGTGTGTGTGACCATGTGTATGAGTGTGTGTGTGTGTGGGGGGGTGGTGTCAGAACACAACTTCCGGGAGTTGAGTCTTTTTCTCGTCAGTAGGATGCAGAGACAGAACTCAGGTTGGCTCATGTGGCAAGCCCCCTTAACTTCTACGCCATGTCTGTACACTGCATCCCTATCATCTTTGTGGGGCTCTTCATGTTTACCTCTTTGTGTCCAGTTGGTCTTTATTATGTGTATTATTTGCTTTTGATTTGAGTTTTATGTCTTCTATAACAAATTTTTCCAGGAGAAATATGTAATTTAAAAGAATTTACCATGTTTCATGGAACATGAAGCCTTAAAGTAGCTTGACCAAATATCTGGTTAATCCAGTAACTCAGCCACACTATCATAGACCCAGACTTTTAGATATCTTGCATCATTTAGAAGCTCCCACATGGTCCTGTCTAGACTATAAAGTACCAAAAATAACTGGTGTCTACAGAAAGAGACACATTTTTCTTGTGTGACTGTACAAGGGCATGAGATAACTTTTTTTTAAAGATTCATGAGAAGAATCTTGTAATTCTCAACTGTGATGTGTAAGGGTGAGTGTGTTGCAGGGATGTGCAGAGGTCAGTGCCCTGCACTGCAATGTGTATTAAAAAGTTTCCTTTCTGGTGTAGCAAGGAGTATATGGTCATACAGTTCAATAGATAGGCTTTGACCTTTGACCTGATCTCTGTTCATTTTATTTTCCTTAGTAACTCAACCCAGCTCTTCACACATCTAGTGTGCCCCAATCCACATTCTTTAAGAGTGATTTTTTTTTTTGCCATAATGGACTTGATCTCTGTTGGGCAAGCGTAGATTATTTATCTAATCATCCAGGTCTGGACATGGAATGAGTGGAAGCCAAAGTTTTGTGACCATGAGCTGTGCTGTTATTGTTTTTCATTTCTTGGTGATACGTTCTCAGGAGTACAATTACTTGGTCATATGTTTCTTCATTCTTCAAACGATTATCCAACTATTGTGAGAGTGGCTGTGCTGTTTTTACTCTCCTACAGTGTTCATGAGCTGCGGATTTTACAAAACCTCCCAACATTTGGTCTTACCATCTTTGTACATGTTGGTTGCTCTAACATGGATTTATAGCTTATCATGGCTATAATTTTCATTTTTGTACTGATAATGGATTTTGCTGTAATACTACCAGATCAAATATTGAAGTTGTATCATCATTTTCATTCTTTTACTTTCTTTCCTTTAAATGACTTTTAATCTGTGTGTGTATGCATGTATACACACACATACCCACACACAAGTGCACATGCATATGCATAAGAAGAGGAGCAGAATACAACCCGAGTCATCATTTCTTGGGAACCATCCACCTATTTGATGTTTGAGTGTCTTTTATTGGCATTAGAGTCACATGTAGGGTAGGCTGACTTAGCCAGTGAGCCCCACAGATTCATCTGGTTTTCCTCCCTGGTACTGGGATTATAAGAGTGCACCACCATGCCCAGAGTTTAATTTAATTCAAGGTTCCCATGCTTGAAAGGCAAGCACTTTACCAATTGAACTCTATGTCCAGGCTGAAGAACCCTTGTCTTAAGTATTTCATCCATGGATAGTAAAACCATGTCAGAGAATCCTTACATTGTTTGATTCACTTAACATAATTTAAAACACTCAAAATGGGAAGCTTAGTAGCCTGTGTATTTCCTATCTCTACTCATTACATATTTGTTTTCTCATTCCTGATTTCTAAGGTTCAAGTCTTTATTGTTTTATTTCTGCTCCAAGAAATTCCTCTAGACACCATTTTATCAAGAACCAAAATGAATTACATGTTCTTAGTTTTTCAACATGCAAGAATGTCTTCAAAAATGTTTTTGTTGGGTATAGAATCCAGGGCTGGCCTTTTCCCCTGTCATCCATGAAGGACGTACCATTTCCTTTCGGTTTCCATTGTGTCTCAGGACCAATTTGCTATCATTTTAATGTGCTTCTTTGTAGAAGGGGCATTGTTTCTTGTTACTTTCAGGGTATTTTATTTGTCTTTAGTCTTCAAAATTTTGTTACATTGAGTCTTGCATGCTTGCTTTGGGGTTCTTCCTGCTTTAGATTTGCTCAACTTCTTGAACCTCTAAGTTTATAGCTTTTTGCAACATTTCAATCCCTCAATCATTATTACCTTAATATTTCTAAACCCCCAATTCTTTCTTTTTTCCTTCCATAATTCAGATGACATGAAGCTTTTATTATGTCCCCTTGGAATCCAGAGGCCCTATCCCCTATGTGTTGAGGTCTATTATCTCTCAAATGTTCAGATTGGGTGATTTCTGCTGTGCTGTATTCTAGGTTGTAGGTTCTTTTCTCAGAGTCCTCTTCTGTGCGGTCAAGCACATCCTCAAACTCTTTATCTTATTTTTACATTATAAAATGACCATATGCTTTGTTTTATATATTCATTCTGGATCTTTCCACCCGAGTTAGCCTAACCAAGGCAATCTTTCACAAGCATATCCAGAAGCCACTCTTCTAGGAGAGTCTAGAGCTCATCAGGTTGACAATGGATATTAACCATTACAAGGCTCGCATTTCTCTCATTTCTTTTCATTATGTTCACTAACATCTATGTCAGTGCACTTCACACTGCATACCATTACTATAACCTTGTGTTTGATAAGAAATGATTGATGAATAGAAATGTTCATACACAATCAATTTGGATAACCTATTTCTAGTTTTGTAAAATTTGTATTCTATGACAAATGAAATCCACTCCCATGGATTCTTAAATTTTTCAGAAAAGCCTATTCCACAGCCAGCTTCTTCATGAATACCCCTAACAGATTAAGTCATGTTATATGAAGAGTAGAAACAGTGTACCTACCAAGACAGAAATTAGTAAGATGGAATACACAATACATTCCCCTGAGAAACAGAAAGGAAACGAACTTTTTTACGGTAATATTTAATATTACCCAATCTCAAAAATAGTCACAGAACAGTGGATATGTATAACCTAGTTAAATGAAAAAAAATCAAGAATAATTGAAAAATGTAACCTTGTGAATACATGAGGATTGACTGGGGAGACATGCTGACCCTTTTCAATGAACAACTTACATTCCTCAGTGGTGTAGACCACATAGGTGTTTCCATTTGTCAAAATGATACAAATCATATACTTGTAATCAGCATACTATGCCATGTTTTAACTACTAGGATTAAAGGGTAGGTTTTATTTGGTAACATTGTTTTTCTTCAATAATCACAAGGCACACCATGTGTCTCCCAGAAATTCTTAACGGTTACCTTAACAGCCTAAACCTACTCAGAACATAACACAAAGTTAAAACATTTATGTAAGGCAGACAAAATGTAGAGAAAAAGAAAATATGTATGTGCATACATGTGCATGTCAGCAGCAAATAGGATTGAGACCAAATTAAGAAGACATAAATTTATATGTCATAATGAGATACATAATATCTCTTTTGCCACCTGTTCTTAATGTCTGGGGGAAAAATGGAAATTGATACTGAGCCGGCAGAGAAGATTAGAGGAGACAGCTGAAAAAAATTAGCAAAGAGAGACAGCATTCGGGACACAGAAGGACTGCAATTGTGACTTTGATTCAAGCAAGGCAGTTGCACGAGGAGAGTCAGGGATTTTATTTTTAGCTCTGTTGCAGACATCGCCAGGGGCCCCTGGGAAATTCACATATGCAGCTTATGACATTCCAGTAGGCTTTGTATATTTGACCTGAGAGTTTGTAATCACCTGTGGCTTGTGGCAGCTGAAACAAAGGTAGAGTAGGCAAGGTGATTTCCCCTTGTGTTTCATCTTTTAGGAGACACCAAACAGGCAATAGAAAATATGCTAGTAAAGACAATGAAATATTAACCAGGATCAACTGTAAACAGGTTATCTTGTAAATAATGTCTATGGATTGCAGTCCTCACTGTGCTTTGTAATGGTACCCATCTGTTTCAGAGCGATCAGAGAAGGACAAAATGTGCTCCTAAGGCTTAAGGCAAGGGGTGGAGTAGAGTGGCACAGTTGGATGCCCTGATGCTAAGAGATAACTTATTGTACCCAGATAACATTATCAATGAAACCAGAGGGCAGAACACTAAATTTTTATTATCATTCATTTATTCCATATATTTATATTTATAAATAATTTTCCCTTTCAAGAAAATAGTAACTTCTCAGTATGAACAGATATTATGCACATAGAAAAACACAGGGATGATTTATTTGTCTTCTGCTCTCCTGTATGAAACATAATTCATTTTCTTCATGAAACCTCCTGCAAGGAAGTGTAGATTTGTACAAAGGTAAATTATTCTTGTTAGTCATATTTTCCATCTCATGCACCAGATACCTTCAAAATAGTACCTCACACCCACTCAGAACACACTAAATGTATCATTGATAAAACTGGCCAGAAGGAGGAATAAGTGGGTGAGTGGCTCGAAGGATGAGAACAGATGAAAGAATGCACAGCTGACAGAACTCAAAATTACATGCTGATGAGAAGGAAGAATATTATTTTAACAAAATTAAAGGTTAATGTTAGGACTTCTTATTTGGGCCAGAATATTATAGACTCATTTGTTATTAGTCTTATCTTATTTGACTAGCACTATTGGGCAAATTGTATTAATGAAACATAAAAAGACTAAACAGGGAAACAGTAGACTAGCCAGGAATCTCAGGACTAAAAGCATGGAATGGAAATTGGCGCCTTAGTTTTCTTTTATACATCCTAGATGGAACACTGAATAGATCTGAAACCCAGAACTTTCAACAGACACATTATTTTAAAAGTACTAAGAAAAGTGTGTGTTAAGTAACCGAAGGAGTGAGAGAAGAGTGGAATGCAGGGGCACAAAATCTTTTATTCACAAACACTCTAATATTGTTATATATAGTAAACACACACACACACACACACACACACACACACACACACACACACACATATATGTACATAAAGGAAACCTTTTCCTGTAGAACTGGTTCAAATAACTGGAAGCAAACGTTCCACCCCTAGCCAATGAAATCACAGGAGAAAACATCAGCCAGATCTTTCCAGTTCTCCTCACCTGGTTGACACCAATGGGGTTAAAGGGAAAGTGGCACTTCTGTGCATGCACAGAAACAAAGAGGTGAATGATGAAGCCTGAGGTGCGCTTGGCTGGCAGTTCTGATTTCCACAGTATAATCAACAGAACAGAGTGTAATGAACTGATCTTTCATTTCCACCAGGCCTTGACATCTGAATAAAGTGACTCCCTGCCCCAAAGAGATCAGCAAAGACTCAGTATCTCACGATGTAGCACCCCAAATACCCAGAATGACAACTCTCTTACACCAAGAAGAGAAAGAACCTCAACAGCAAGACAACCATGCCAAGAAGAGAAACTGGGAATACCTAAGAAGGATTGTAAAGCAGCTATTGCAGAAACGGTTCACTAAGCAACTTCAGACATGTTTGAAACAAACACAAATCTGATAGAATTATTCCCTGGGCTGAGGCTGGACTATACAAAAGGACAGAGTGAGCTGAGCTCAAGTATACATCACTTTGATTGTGGATGCTGTCCCACCAGCTGCTTCAAGCTCCTGTTGCCTGCATTTCTCTGGCATGATGGACTGCACTGTGAGCAGAAATAAACTCTCTCCTTTAAGTTGGTTTTGTAAAGGCCTTTTATAAAAACAGCAGGAAAAGAAATCCAGATAAGCCTATTCTTTTAAATGTTTGATTCAGAGCAGCTGCATATCTTAGTTTTTATTCTGTTTGTGATTTAAAATTTTCCTAAGGACTATTGAGTCTCTTGTGACTAAAATATATTTCTCCACATTTTAAAAAAATCTTTCATTTTTTTTTTTTTGCAAAATATCCTTCAGTTAATTACAAATCTAATGCAGAATTTCCAGTCCAGGTTATTCTTATATAGTAGAATTGGTAATTATCTTGGAATTACAGAACTTTCTTTTATATAAAAATAACAAGTATTGAATGACAATATGAGATTGAATATTGAAAATAGGGAGTTTTTTGTTTTAATTCTGTAAATTCAAATCTGAGAGTTTTCTTAAAGTGTTTTGTAGACATCATTGAATCCTGGACCATTGAATCCAGCTTGGCTAACAATATTTCAGGTAGTTTGTTGAAGCATTTTTAAACTGTGTGATTTGGAAGGTCATTTTTGTACAGTAAATACTTGTGTTTTGAATGAGATAATGTGTTTACCAGTGAAATAAGCTATGAGAGGTTTCCAGAAGGAACAATTACCATATTATTTTAGAAAGCAGATAGAATGAGCGTCTGGTAACTATTGATCAGTGGCTCAATAATGTCTACTTTGCTTGACTCCTGGAATCTTCAAAATACACTTTGAAGTCATAGGTGCCTATTTAGACAAGGACCTTAACACATAGAGGCATATCTTCCCATTGATGCCTAATTTCCTGTAAACCACATTTATCTCAATAAGTGGAATGATTTTCTTCATAAGGCATGACAAAAGTCCACAACAATATGTTTATAGTATAGCTTTATCATTTCATTCTTACATCTCTTTCAAGATAAAAGGGAACATAAATAGTATAAGTAACTAGAGAGGCTCACCTCCTACCCAATGCTGAGGCTCACAGGGAAGTGGAAGCTGTTTAGTTTCTGTTTAACTGGAAAGCATAGATTCAGCAAAACATACAAGTATCTATAGCTATGACCACAGCACAGTAGCCATCCCCAAAGCCTCGCTCTTCTTATCATATCAGGTTAGAACACCCAGTTTCTTTTCATGCTAAAGTTCATCACAGTGTCTTCAATTCTGTGATACCACACTATCGTATGATTGTCCTTATCTGGATTTTTACTGTAAAGTATTTCTCCTTGGAGAGAAGTGATTATTTTAGGAAACATGAGTTTGATCTTTCAGCTCCAACCCAAACTGATAATATTCTAAATGTTCCTTTTTCTTTTTAACTAATTCTTGTGCTAAAGAAAAGTGATGTGGGTGTCACAGAGTAAGTAGGAGGCTGTCTGGCTTATATCTACTGAGAATTCCTCCCACAGTGTTTTCTTTTTTCACAAAAATCTGAACTTCTCCACCTTGAAATGAGCTAATGCCGATTTTACTATTATCTCGATTCTCTTATGGACTTGCAGTCACTCAGATTATTATGAAGGGGATGACGAGATGATAAAAAGAAGGACTGAAGGTAGAAAAAGGAGATCTCACTTGTATAGTGCAACTGGGAGCATACTGGCATCCCATGGATCAAACAGCCCTTTATGTGACGTGGTAGACAGAATTCATATATCTGTAATGGTCCAATGCTCTGTGCATATCCCAGGAACTGTGAAAATAACGAATTTCTCTGCACTAAGTGAGCTATGCAATATTTAGGGCATACCTATGAAAAGAGAGATAATCGGTTCCATAATCAAGTCTTCCCAGATGTTCCAAACAGTCAAATTGTACATGTAAAATACGCACACTACTTTGTATATCAATTGTACAATAAAGCTGTTTTAAAGAGACAAAAGGAATGTAGGCTATTCAGACAGGCATAACTTAATCAAATCAATTATTTAAAGGAAGAGCATTTCCTCTCGATGGTTAGAAGAGAAAATCAGAAAAAGACTGGCTGATTTGATAGAAAGCAAATGCCCACATGCACACAGCCTTTGGAGGTCACAGGGAAAAGAACTGTGGGCAGCCTCCAAGGGCCAAAAGTGACCCTAGCTAGCAGTGAACAGGAAAATGGGCCCTCAAGCTTAAAATGGCTAGGAAATGGACCCTGCCAACAACTGGTGATCTTGGAAGGGGACTCTGAGCCCCAGATGGTAAACCCACATGATTCCCTGATTTCAGCTCCATGAGACCCTGAGCAGTCTTCTACCCTTAAGACATGGAAAAATAAATTCATGTAATTCAAAATTGCAAATAGCAAATCAATATAGGGAGGCAATAGAAATCAACTGGTTTGTAGACCAAAATAGCTATTTAAAAATTGAGAAGAGTAAAAAGTGGTGACAGTGCATTTCATTTTCAAAAACAAGTGAGTTTTTGTTAATGTACAAACTTTTGTTTTAGCACATGTATGCTATATAATTGAGATCACCACTGTCTTTTTATGTGAGTCACACTTATAATACTTCTGTGTTTACTCATTTGAGATTAATTAAAGTGAAGGAAGTCTTTAAAGAGAGCTGTGCAGTGATTTGATGTCAGAATCTTTTTGATTATTTGAGTCTTACCTAATTCTACAGCAGTCAACTCAAGATACACTTATCAAGTCTTCTGGGATTGTTTAGTTAATTTCATCAGTCCCATAGTTGACTCTACTGTTCCTTTAGTTCTTTTCTATGATAACTAATTAAATTATACATTACAGCAACAAACTTATCATAAATAAGTTTCTATCCAAGTAAAGACAACTTAATAAAAGTCATTTGAGCATCTAACTTAGCAAAAATGCAGTGATCCCGACCTCTAGAACCTATGATTCAATGAGCAATGGATCTCAGTGGTATGTATATTGAAGGGATTGTTGGATGTCACTCACTCTGACAAGTAAGCAATGTGGAGCTAGATTACGAGACTGCCTATCAAATATGCCCATCAATATGGTTATGTTTGAATAGCATGTACATATGAGGATTGATAAAAATTAGAGCATGATAATATTAACTTCCAAAAGCTATTATTTGATTTGTAAAGTGTGAGCTATCATTATCAGAAAAAAAATCATAATACTTTCCTTGTTTCACATATAGCTATTTGCTGGATATGTTGAACAACTAATAATCAATATTAGGCATTTTTATTTTAGAATTGAAAAGCAATTCCTATATTTATTATAAAAAACTTAAAAATTATGCCCATCTTACCCCGAATTTTTAAATGATTACTCTTATTTTTATATAAAAATACAGTAAAATTCTAAATTAAGAAAATTGAACTTGCCTTCTCCCTTCCAAAAATTACAATTTCTATGTTCCTTGTTTCATCACTTTTTCTCTTGTATGTTTTCTCCTGATTTTCATTCACGGTATGAAATGACCTTAATGACATCTTATGTGAGAAAAAACATATGTGATCTGAGACTTAAGCATCATTCTGTCACTCTTGAACTCGTCGTGCCCTGCATGTATGTTCCTTCACCATGCAGACATAGAGAGAGCCTATCCATGTGAAGCAGAGCAGAGCCGCCCAGACAGAAGAGCCTGCTGCCTGCTGGCACTGATCTGAAAGCTCACAGATCACTGCTTTTTCCTAGAGAGTAGTGGTGGGTCAGGCTGCTTGCAGGAACAGTAAGGCAAGCTGGAGTCTTCCCTTACCAAATGACATTCAGATAGGAAACAGAAACAACCATGTGAGAATATTCCAGAACCAGAACAATTGGCACTTTTCAGGAAGGTAGGAAGATGAGTATGTGAAGAGAAATGGGGAAAGGATTAAATGATGTAGTTGAAAAGTAGCAGCACCTGGAACCTCTAGTGTCTTCTGGCATGTGGTCATTTAGGTACCCACCAAAGTTCCAAGTAGAACGTTAAGTGCCTGGCTCACACCTGTTGTATTAGGGAAAGTTCATGATTTATATGTGTGTAACCTCTGGGCCATGCTGTAGAGAGGAAGCATAAGCCCACCCCTGCTGCTGAGACACATGTACACCACCACAAAACCCTTTATCTGTAAGCTTCAAACATTTGTGTTGGCACCTGTTAGACCAGCTGCGATGTCTTACTAATAAAAGAAGAGCAAAACTGAGCCCAAATTCAGCTGTTTCACTATTTAAGCTTCACTATATTGCTTATCCATCTTAAATATATTAAAATGTGTTTGGGGACATCACCCTCATACTGTTGTTACATTTTAGGAAAGAGTAGGAAACAAAGCAAACAAGACCCCAATGCACCCACATTCTGAATAGGAGAAACAGGCAATGAAACCTTTTAAGAGTGAAGATACAGTCCATGTGGGACTAGAAAGCACCAAAGTAGAAAAATGTTTGTATACAAAGCACAGCCAAGAAAGATTCTTCCTGACAGAATGTCATCTGGGCAGGTAAATGAAGAAAGTGAGTGGACAGAAAAAATAGGAGCACATATAGTGAGGGCAGGAAACACTAATGAGGCTAACTTGGAGAAAGGCACATGGAGGAGAAGTGGGCCATGTGATATTAGGAAGGAAAGAAGAAATATACAATATTGTAGGATTTTAGGTTTAAAACTTTTTTTAGTATCTATTTTCCCATGCATGATATTAGAAGCCATGGGGGGGGGGCTTTTGGTAAGGTCACTAGAGCCGACATAAACTGCTACAGATCAATCTAACTGCATGCAGGCAACTGCTGAATTGTGATAGCAGGACTAGTATATAAACAGCAGGAATCTTTAACATCGATGAGGGAAATAAAAACATTTGTGTATTGTTTACAGTGTATGGGGAAAATGAGTGTTCATGAAATGAGATAGTTTTCATCTGCTATGATGAAGATATCCATGTTGACTTCTGACCATTGTGAAAGTCAAAGACGTGCTAGAAATGAGCACAGGGAAGAGCGTTTCTGTACAGAGACATGCTTTCTGTCAATAAACACAAGATTCCCTCACATCAGTGTCCCTGAGCTAGCAAGCCCATCAAGTTTGTGTGAGAGTCGTCTGATTTGACTCGCCTCCGACTTGCCTCTTTCTAGCATGCACTTGTGGGAAAAGGAAATTAGGGAATGATGAAAAAGTGATGCTGATAGCCAGAAGCCTCTCTTCTTGAGTCACTCAAATGGAGCATTTACTTATTGCTTCGTTGCCCAATTTCTAAAAAGCAAATGAAAATTCTCTCTTCACTTACCTTATAAAAACTCCAAAACTTTTCTTAATCCTTTGAAAATGTTAACTACTGAAAAACATCAGGCATTGTATAGATTAGTATACATGTTAGAAAAGTAATGAAAACTTCAACAAATAAGTTGGAATGATGGCGGAGAAATTTGAAGACACGGAGTAAATTATTCCTTTAAACCACTTAGCAATACAATGGCAATAAAAATTTTTTTGTGAATATTTGGGAAAAGTTTAACTGATTTCTGTATATATTAGACATTTAACATTTGAATGAATTTTGACAAAGTTATTAGAAAGAGTGCTGACAGAGCTTCCAGCTCTGAACCATTGGGTTGACTAAAGCAAGAAATTAAAATTCAGTCTATCATGTTGCATTGAATCTTTTGAGAAACAATCTCTATACATGTGTGATAATTTACATGCATACACGCATGCATATATTTTACATAAACCTGAGGACTGCCAAAAATCTTCGATTGGTGTTTTAGATCTAACTTCGTCACTGACTCTCTGTTCATTTTCTTGTGAGGTACTCAGGGACTAGATATGAAACCAACTTAAAGTCTAATTGAATGAATTATCAGTGCATTATCTATGGAGGTGTCTAATGTTCAAAAGGTGAGTTAGAATGTAACTTCATGGGAGCCCAATAATTTACACTCTGAATTTAACATGTTTCTCTATTCCCAGTAGTGCTGGGCTGAATGCCACCACCCACCACTATTATTAGTTTCCTTTAAAAATAATAATCCTGGAACCAAAGCATGGAATATGGGACTGCCCATTTGATGTTGGCATTTGGATTTGGATATAAGGATAGTGGGGGGACTGCTCATCCTACACAGAATGAGTTTAATGGCAAGCAATAGCAGGAAATGGACTAGGATATGGCAGGAGGGAGTGGACCTGGAACAGTCATCTTACACTGTGAAAAGTTATCTGTTATGGAATATTCCTTTACACCATGTGAATATATGTCACTGTGATTGGTTTAATAAAGAAGCTGATTGGCCAATAGCTGAACAGAATAAGGTTAGGCAGGAGAGCCAGACTAGGAGAATGCTGGGAGGAAGAAGGGCAGAGCCAGGAGTCACCAGCCAGATGCAGTGGGAGCAGGAGATGAGCATGCCATGTTAATAAAGGTACAGTCATGTGGCAGAGGGTAAATAAGGAATATAGGTTAACTTAAAATGTAAGAGCTAGTTAGTAATAAGCCTGAGCTATTGGTCAAGAGTTAGTAATTAATATAAACCTCTGGGTGCTTATTTCAGAGCAGCCGTGGAATAGGAAAACTCCACCTACAGTTATCCAAAGGTTTTTCAGTTTACTTCAAATGAGTAGAAGGAGACTTTATATCTTCACTGAGAACTCAGGCCTTGCTTGGGATACCAGTCTTACCAACTTGATAGTTTCCATCACTATCTATGAGATTATACAACTTTAATTGAATTTTCCCTTGTTGTGACTCAAATAATGCTACTGTAAAATTATGTCCTTTTATGGCATGGAATTCCCTTTGTTCACAACTAGCAAAATCTAAGCTTTATATTCCTTGGGACAACTCCACTCCCTAAAATTGCCTATACCATTCACTGTTGAGAGTCAAGTTTTAAATTAAAGTTCATGGTGTACTGTGTAAAAAAACAAAAAAACAAAAAACAAAAAAACCCACCACCAACAAAACTATAATGAGTGATTTCCAGGACTACCCATTTAAAGCCACTGGCTTTCATTTCTCTACTGTAAATAACATTGCTGCAGTTTGGAACTATATTCTAAAACTTGAAAATAATTCAATTTGTTTAGAAACTGAATACCTATTTTCTTCCCCTCACAAATTTCCCACTAACTCTCATAGGGATGCACTGTTAGAAAAAAACTGAAATTTAAATATAATCATGGTACATTTTGTATAGGGAGCTACCCAGCAAATGAATTTAATTTTCTTCATTTTAAGTTTGCTTACAGGTTATTTCATCAAGCTAATATAACCACTTCGTTGAAATCCTTTACCAAATGCCTAAGATGTTTAAGTATTTAAAGAGCATAATTGTGCTAAAAGGTATTTGAATTCCTCACCATGTGTCTCATTTTATTCTCTTAGATCCTAAGCTGATGAATTCTGCAGATATTGTGGGGAAGAAATTTTTCAAAGTTTATTATCTGCTTGTATGATTTTATTAAAGATGCATTTACTTAAGTGAAAATACATTATATGAAAATAAGATTGAATACCTTTTTGAGATTGTGGAATGTACTGACAATTTTGAGGGTCTTTTTTTTTTTAATTACAAAATATAAAAAGCAGGTGAGACATAGAGGCAAGAATGAGGACAAAGAGAAACCACAATGACAAGAGTCAATTGTATTGAAGTGCTTTTTTGTTTTTCTTCCTCTTGTTGCTGTGACTGGGTTTCCAACTATGTGATAGATCACAGGCTGGCCTCTAATTCGCATCCTTCTGCCTCTGTACGTTGAGATTGGGATTGTGTGCATGAGCACCACATTTGGGGAGAGTGTCCTTCTAAGCAGACTAATTTAGCAGGGAAAGAATACAATGTGTGCTTGTAAACTCCATAGTTGTAACTGCTAACTTTACGATCCAAACAGAGTTCAAGAATGTATTTCACTACTTAGTAACTATGACACCTTGTTAAGTAATGTACATTTCAAAAATGATATATTATCTTATATTTTCTGTAAGTATTAAATTAGAAGATATTAAAAACTAAATATTCTGCTTGGTATATAGTAAGGATAGTACTTGCAAATGCCCCTATAGTTGATGACATGATGAAGGTGATGTTTCTTTTTTCTTTTTTTTTTTTTTTTAAGGAGAAGATATTTCTAAGCAATGGTTATTTGTGTATTAAGAGAGATATTCTTGTCTAGAAGCAAAAGGATGATACTTTGTTAGTTGGATTTTTGTCACTTGGAGAAGATATCCTAAAAAAAACACCCTGAGAGCAAAGATTTATTTTGGCTCATGGTTTCCAAGGTTTCAGCCTCACAATAGACTTTTCAAAAGATATGTATGTTCTTCAAAGGCACATTCCTAGCTACCTCCTTCCTCTAATCAGGCTCTACCTCCGAGGAGCCCATTCACGCATACACAGATCAATGGGTGAATTCACTGAAGTGAGCACTCAACAGCCAGGACCACCAGCTGGCAAACACTTGAATCTTTTGGGAGAGGCTTTATCTGTCTACAAACCATAAAAGCTCCTTAGTCAAAAGGTCGCGCATACTTTCTACTCTTCAATCCTAAACCAGTCAAAAAAGTCAAATTTAAATATAATGTCAAATATTGTATATTTGTTAATAACACCTATTTTTAAAACTTAGCAAATAATGGACTGTGTCTTGTCGTTAGTACTGACCAAATACACACACGGTTCACCCCAGTCAGTCATCACCAAGTAGTGCTGGCATTGTCAGTAGCCCCGTGGGAACTCGGGAAGGCACCATCTTTTGTTGATTTCCCCTCCATATATTTTTAGATGATGAAAGTAAAAGTGAACAAAAATTGTAGAAGTGATTCTCGTGACTCCCTCTGATTTGCACTGCCTTCGAAATTATTAGTGAAGGAATTAATAAACTTCCAAACCCGAAAGCATCACTCCCAAAAGGCCAGACAGCTCTTCTTGCAGGAAAGTAAAAATAGAACTGCAATGCAAGCAACCAACTATTATGGAGAGAATATAGCTCATTTCAGTCACTGGCATAGTGACGAAGCTTCAAGTTATTTCAAATCCAACTTCAAAGCCGTTGTTGTTCTGGAGCTCTTGGTTATGTAGATGATAGAGCCAGAGTCTCTACTAAGCTTCATTCTCTTCTTCCTCATTCTCTTCTAGAATTCAGAGCTCTCATGGTCTCTACTGATGCCCTTGGTGCCAGCTGCTTCCACTTACATCTGACTGTGTAGGACATTTCAGACTATTTCCTCTCATAAGGAAGCTGCAGTGTGACTACAATTAAAGGAGAATTTAGGACTGCTGGGCTTAGCTAGGAAAACCAAGGTCTATACCTTAGTCAGTATTTAATGCTGCAAAGAAAAAAACCCAAAAAACAAAACAAAACAAAACAAAACAAAACAAAAAACCCCTCCACTCACATTTAAATAATGTAACCTAACAATTAAACATAAATAAGCAGAAAAGTAAAGACTGTGAGACAGTGCCAGGGAGCTACCTTTGACCAGGAGGTAAGAGAAGGTGTGTCATGTGATATTTGAGCTCAGAAGAGAGACTAAGAATGAGAGATGCTGAGAGTCCAAAGGCTAGAGTGGAATCACTTGGTGATGAGGGACTAAGGGATAGCTGTTGGAAGGAGAGTTGCTGCCTCTCGGAGGCAAGGAAAAGGGAGCCCTCCAGGCAGACAAAGCAGAGGCAAGAGGCACATGAAAGCTTGCACACTGTAAGAGTGGGGCATGCAATGAGGGGAAAAGGAAACCTGTAGAAATGGGGTGGCAGAGAACAGGGGAAGACCAGACCAAACGCTCGGTTAAGCACAGAGGCAACTTCGGCCTTTTGTGTTTCTTTTGCTTGTGTTCTCTAAAGTGGATTAAGGTTGGTGGGTTCAGATCTCAGAGGTGCCATGTTTTCTTAAAAAAAAAAAAAAACACTCCCTAGGGAAGTTTTTTTTTAAAGCAATCAAATTTAATTTGCTATGAAATTTGAAATAAACTTGAAATATTCATCTTTTAGGAATGTGTGAATTATGATAGTTTGACCTGTTTTTAGTTTTTATTGCCGCTTCTAAAATGCTGTAAAGTAGCATTAAAATATCATATTTACTTTCTACAGCAACATAGCATCACAGTTCCCAATTATTTGAAATTTAGCGGTATTTAGGAACAATTAACACAAAACAAAACAAAACCCAACACCTCTTACCTTCTGTCAAGTGTGATTATTGCTAATTCAAGATATCGTTTTGGATGAGAAGAGCATCAAAATAAACAGAATATCTTTTAATTACTTGAACTAGTGATTTGCACAACTGCAACAGACCAAACACTTCCTTTTAGAGTTGTGTGACTGCTGTTTATGTTTAAGTCTGTGTTTAACTCACCTTTAAATGGAGTGTCAATAACTTCATCAATAAACATTTATTAAACTCATAAGGTTCACAATGCTTTGCTGGGGACTGGGTGGCATGCAGAAATGAAAGCCATCATGGTAGAACTCAGAAGGGAGAAAGCAGAAATACACGAAAAGATAATCAATTTGACAAAACAGAGCAGGAGAGATTAAAACGGCATACCATGTGTCAACAGTGCCATCAAAGACAGGTGGATGCAGAAACAACAGAACGGCTATCAGAGGCGAGGTTTAAATTCAACTTTGAAGTAAAGAAAGTAGGAGATGAGCAGATGCAGGGGAATATGAAAGCAGTGGGGAGGGGGGTGGGTAGACAAGGCTAATATATGTGTGTTCCAGCCTGACCTGTTTGTCTCTATGGTCCAGCAGCCCAAGCGATACAGGGCCATATGAACAATTTTCAAATTCTGTGTCTGTGTTTCTATGTCTTTGTCAAAGAACATACTGGAATGTCAGTATTCCCCAAATGACCAACACATCTCTACTTAAACTAGGGAGGGGGTGATGCCTGTGTTCTGAGATCTGCTTTCTTGTCCTACCTGCCACTTCTTTCATACCTACTTCTCTCCGTTCTTGGCTCTCTACAAACCTTTCTATCGTAGTCTGTCTGTCTGTCTGTCTGTCTCCTGTAGATGGATGTTTTCCTGTGTCCTGCCTGGTCCTCAAGCCGCTCAGTCCTAAGGAAACAAACACATGGAGGCGTATATTAATTACAAATTGTGTCGCCTATAGCTCAAGCTTCTTGGTAGCTAGTTCTTTCATCTTGAATTAACCCATTTCTGTTAATCTATGTTTTGCCACGCGGCCTGTGGTTGTGCCATTACCGGTCTGCTGACATCTTGTTGCTCCTTGGGTGTCAGGCTCCTATCTCTCCCGCCTTTCTCTTTCCTGTATCTCTGCTTGGATTTCCTACCTGCCTCTAAGCTGCCTTGCCATAGGCCAAAGCAGCTTATTTATTAACCAATGGGAACAACATATATTCACAGTGTACAGAAAAACATCCCACAGCAGTCTCCATCTGTTTCTGTCTCTATTTTTGAGACGAGGGCCTCACAATATTATTCTAGTAATTCTTGAACTCCTGGGCTCAGTTAATCCTCCTCCCTCAGCCTCTGTCTGAGTAGCTGTAACTATAAGCATGGGCTGTACAACCCAACAAATTTCCTGCTCCCTGTCAGGCTGTTGCTTTCAAGGACAACACTCTCAGTTTCTCTGTCTTCCACCAGAGGGATGGGGTCCTTGGCAAAAGCTCCATCTCAGGTTCCTGTCTCTCACTTGCAACCCTTTGCACAGATGCTGAATGGTTCAGTGCAAAGTGCATATCTTATCCACAGCCCACTGCACAGTTACTGCTAAACAGAATCCCTTGAATCCAACCCATCATTGCTCACTCCACAAGACGGGGATAGAAATAAGGCAAGGGTGCCCCAATTTTGGTCTTACACAGATTTTAATGAAACTATTTGCTCTTGTTTTAGGAGGATTTCTCAGCTCTGGTTCTTCCACACACAGACTAATGAAAATGGAGCTAGATGACATATCAAAGTAGGACTCTCTAACCTGGACAGGCTCACTGTAAAGATCAGTGCTATTCTGTAGACAATGTACTTGAAGGGTATTGTTCTATTTCAGTTTGTTGGGTTTTGTTTTTATCTTAACTTACTATTGTTATTATTATTCAGATGCCTGTTTTTTTTCTAATGAGAAACAGAAAGGGTGTGGATTTGTGTAGGAAGGGAAGTATGGATGATTTAGGAGGAGTTGAAGAAGAGGAAAACATAGTCAGAACATATTTTATTAAAAATTTATTTTCAATAAAAGAAAACTAAAAGGGTAAAAAAGAGAGTTGTACTCTATATGTAGCCATAACAACCAGACAGAATCACTCTAGATGATGGCAACAATTACTTCCTCTCAACTAGGCACTTTAGAAGTACAGCCAAATATATATGGGTTTGCTATGAGCACAATGCAGGAAGGCAGGCAGTGCTGACCAGTTCTTTAGAAGCTGGATCTCTCAGCCAATGACAGCCTGGCCATGTGCATCACATTTCTACCTTCTCCAATGTGTGTTCATCCCAGGATATTACTAGAAGTGGGTCACAAGGAACCACAAATCATCTGCTGATCTTTATTTCTCCCTGATTTTCAGGAGATCTCTTTCTTTTCATTCTTAATCTCTTCATTATGGAGTGCCATTTACTGAACACAAGAACCATTTCTTACGGTAAAAATATTTGAGTCAGTGAGCATGTAATCTTGGCTACCTGCTTAAAGGAGAGAAAGGAAATTAAGAAAAGTGCATATACAAATTAGTGTCCCAGTAGATAATCCTGTTTACACCACTAGCTTAAGAGTAAAGGTAAATTATTTAACAAGTCTAAAATGAGGATAAAATTTAGCACCTGTTTTGAGTAAATCAAATGACATTAATGTGAGCTATCTTGTTAGTTTCTAAATTAGCTCTAAATCAGGTAGATAATTCCTTCTAGTTCGAATTGCCAGAAAAAGAAAACAAAACCAAATAAGGGCTTCCAGTTCTCACTGAAAATAACTGTGCCAAGTTCTTAACTCAAAGCCACAATAGTGGACACTTGTAGAAAGGTGGTGTGCTTTGCCTCTTTCCTGTGTAAGAACATCTCTTTCTGACATCCGGTACTGTCCCACTTTATTTCGTGCTGAAGTTTTGGATCCTCTCACTCAGTCAGAATAGTCCCCCATCTTCGCTACAAATGCATCAAAATCATTACTGTAACAACTACTGTTTCTTTGGCAGCAACCCCTCACAGTGCCTCTTGCCTTTCTGTTACCTTCCGCAGCCCTCCAAGCAGCTGTTTCCCTTACTAGACTCATCTATATAGCATTGCAGTTGAATACCTGTTCTGGGTTTTAAAACACTCTGTCTTTTACTAACATGTGTTTCTGAGCCCTACCCAAAAGCTGTGATGCTATGGTACCATCTCTCATTGTTTAACCCATCTACACACATGCTACAAGATGGACTTCAGCACTGTGCTGAAGTCACAATGCCACCTTTAGACTGAAACTTTATGTTCTTGCAGTTTCCAAGAACTGTTTTAATGCGAATCATTCAGCTCACGCTAAACATTAATAATATCAAATAATAACGCAGGAAACCTAGCTGAAATGTAAGAAGTCTTAGACAATTTAATGAGTCACATTTTCTGTAAGAAATGTTTGTTTGACTGTGCACCTGTCAACACATGCTCAAAAACTGCCAGTAAGGTCAGATGTGTTCTTTGCAGAAAAATAATTGATGAACATCTTGATGATTAAAATTTTGATGGTTAAAGGACATTGTAAGGAATTCAGGAGAGGAGGAATATATCATTTTGTTAACAATATGCCACTTTAGTAGCAGTGGTTATTCTCTGGCACCTCCCCAGGAAGCTCGTGGGAAAACATGGTATTGCCTGAAAGAAGAGATTCATAATAAGTAACACTCTCATAGAGACCACCTGACTTAGAATGTTTTCTTTTTCTGATGTTTCTTTAAAGTCACCTGGCTTACTGTCTCATTCAGGGCATGGCACAGTCCGTCATTTGAGATGGAGGGAACCACAGCAAAAAATCAACAGAGTGCTTCATTTGCTTCCGTGTTCTGTATATACAAATTAATAAAAAACGTCACTGTCACTGGACCCTGGAAGTTGGCCAAATGCTGTCAGGCATTTCCTGGCTAGCTCCTCAAGTCCTGCGACCCTACCTTCTCTATAAGTGTCTCTGTGGCGATACTTTACCTCATATAGCCAGTGTCACTAACAAATCAGGTGGTGAATATAAAACAGCAGCAACTGGAATCCACATTGTGTTCATTTTTGTCTTTCTTCCTTGAAGATATATTTACAGTGTATCAATGACCATAAGACTCCTCATTTCAGAAAACCTACACCAAGAGAAACTGGGACAGGAAGGCTAAATGAAAACATCTCAGGACATTTTTATGCAGCAATGTTTTTAATTGGTATATAGTAAGCCTGCTGCAGATTTGGGCAAAGAGTAACTTTCTTTAACATCATTGGAGTACTGAGTTGCCCCTCCTCTTGCAAAAGTTTACTCTGCACTGTTGTGTGTGATGGACTTTTCTGGGCAGAAGTAGACATCTACTCACTCCATATAGAGAATCAATGATAGATCAAAGCACAGATACTACCAAAGTCCAAACAATGGGCTTTATCGGAATGATTTACAGGAACAAAAATTACATCACTAAAGGCCACCCTAGCATAGGTGACAGTTTGTGGCAGCTGGGAAACCTGGGGCACTCTGCCATGATTCATTTTGTTTTATTACCAAATATTTAGAATTGCCAGCTTGCATTTCATACCACCAATTGGAATTTCCCCATTGAATAACCTTTTAGTGTGTATCATCATATATTTAATTATCTAATTATCAAATATTTGTGTTTATTAAAATATTTTGTTCATTTTAAAATTTGTGCTTATTTTTGATTGTTGTGTCTTGAAAAGATTTAACTTATTTCTTTAAATTGTGTGTGTGTGTGTGTGTGTGTATGGTGTGTAGGTCTTGTGCACATGAATGCATATGCCCTTGGAGACCAGAGGTTGAATCTCCTTGAAGCTGATGTTATTAATGATTGTGAGTTATCTGACATGAGTTCTGGGAACTGATCTTAGGTCCTTTGCAAGAGCAGTACTTGCTCTTAATAGCTGGCTAAGCCATTTCTCTTGCCCAATTGTTGTTTTGGTAACTACTTACATATTCATGATTAAACACCCTGTCAGACCTGTAATAGACAAATATAGTCTCCCCATTTGCAGTTTGTCTTCTCATTGGTAGTAACTTTGACAAGCAAACATCTCTAATTTTCACATATACAGTTAAATTTAATCTCTTGTTTTATGGGTTGTTTTGGGTACCACATTTTATTGGGGTTGAAAGAAGTAACATAAACAAGGAATAGTAGTATATCTACATATGTATTTATAGAAAAGGTAGAGAGGAAGAGAGTCATGGGATGAAGATTTGGAGAAGGGATAGAGTTGTCTCAAGAAACTGTCTAGTGTGATTAATTCAAGGCCCAAATCTGCAGTGTCTGCTGCAGGCTGAAGACTCAGACAGGAACTGATGCGTCATTTCAAGTCTTCATGCCATCAGGCATGAAAAGGATCAATAATGCAATTGGATCTGAGATGGTTTGTCTCGCAAAAGGCCAGTTTTGTTTTCAGGTAAGGTCACCCACAGATTAGATGAGACTCATTCATGTTATTGAGAATAAGCTAATTTTACTCAAAATCCAGCAATATAAATGTTAATTTCATACAAAATGCACCCTCACAGAAATATTCACCATCAGAGTCTGTCAAAATATCTGTGCACTTCAGCTCTGTCAAATTGACAAGTAAAATTAACCTTGACCAGCCAATAAAGTACTCCTTATCAGACTAAAGGATGTATATAAATTTTCTTTAAATTTTTACTTTGGAAAGGTACCCTATTTGAAATATGTTAATTATAAAAGAGGAAATTGTCAATACCAATAAAGCTCTAACACACAAAATTTGACTCGAGTTTTAAAAGCTTGTTTTGGTATTAATTATCAAGTTGTATCAAAAGACATTGTAGAATACCCCAGAAAAAGGAAGAGGCATAAATAAAGTGCTCCAAATTAATAAATGATTATGAAAACAAAATGATATAGTTAAAAACCATCTAAATTCAAAATTAATTCATGTTACTCTTTAAAATCTCAATAGAGTTTTTGTTCTTGTTTTTTTTTTACTGAAATTTAGGAATCTGATTCCAAAGTTTATGTTGACATGTAGAGGAAACCAACTAACTAGGGATATTATGTAGAAATATAATGTTTGATAGTTAGACTTATGCTACAGGCATAGTAAGACAATCTAAGACTGGCTCAAAAGAAAAAAAAAGTCAGATAATGGAACACATATAGAAAACGTAGAAATGAAAACCACTTAGCCATAGATAAAAAAAGAATCACAGAGGGTGGTTTCAATAAAAATGGCCCCCATAGGTCCATGGGAGTGGCACTATTAGGAGGTGGAGCCTCATTTGAGTAGGAGTGGTCTTGTTGGAGGAAATGTATCACTGGGGGTGGGCTTTGAGGTTTCAAATGCTCAAGCCAGGTCAGTGGTTCACAGTCTCTTCCTGCTACCATCGAATATGAATCTAGAACTCTCAGCTACCTCTAGCACCATGTATGCTTGCATGTTGTCATGCTTCCCACCATGATGACAATGGACTAAACCTCTGAATTGTAAGCCAGCCCCAATTAAATGTTTTTCTTTATAAAAGTTGCTGTGGTCTTCACAGCAATAGAAACCCTACCTAAGTCAGAAGGTATCAGGGTAAAATAAAGTCCATCTGGTGTAGGGTGCATGGAAAACTGTGTACATGCATGCAATGAAACTGGAACACTTCTTTACAACTTATTTAAATATCAAGTCCCTAGGAATTAAAAACCTCTAACTATCTGTTATATGTGGTGTTTTATACCTTTAATTCCAGCATTCAGAAGCAAAGACAGGAGGATTATTTGTATAAGTCCAGCCTGAGATACATAGTGAAACCCTGGCTCAGACAAACAGAACAAAACAAAAAAGTGACCAACCAAACAACTAAATAAACAAAAAACCATATCCAAGGAGTTTAATATAAAACTTTAATATAATCTTTAAAAGAAAATTAAGGACATGCCTTAGTTATATTATAACAGGAAAGAATTATTTAAATACATGCATTAAATCATACCATCTGCTTCAAACAGGAAGATGGTAATTTTTACCACAGTAAGGAAGTTCTATGGTATACACCACACACACACACACACACACACACACACACACACACACACACACACACACACAC
>CABHPR010150076.1:0-27500 GCA_902168415.1 Peromyscus melanophrys
GTAAGTGCCACGCTTGGTCTTCCCTATCCTTTCTTACCCCTTGTGCTCCCAATGTCTCACACACACACACACACACACACACACACACGTCATTGAATCATTGCTTTTTCTCTGCTCTTCAATCCTATTTTTATCTAGATTCAGATTGAAAGCGGTAAACAAGCACGATATTTAGGTCATATATTTTTATCTTGGACACCAAGACACAAATAGACACAGTTCACAAATAGGGACTGTTTTGGTTAGATTATAGTGCCCCTTCAAGTTCCTACTGGAATTTTTTAGACTTTGAAAGAAACTGATATTCGTTTACATTTTGTTACTTAAAAAAATAACTTAAAATAAGAAAGGGAACCATTTTCACAATCCACATGAAAGTAATAAAATAGTGTGAGAGCAATTCTTTAAATGTAATTCAACTTAATTAGAGAAAAAATGATTCAACAGAGATATTGGATGCAAACATGTTGAAGGACATATTGCATAAGTTGAGTATGTTAAACTAAGCTATTTCTTATTGTTAATAAATAAAGTTGCCTGGGGGTCAGAGCTAATAGCAAGCCATAGCAGAAGCTGGGTGGTGGTGGTGGTGGTGGTGGTGGTGGTGGTGGTGGTGGTGGTGCACACCTTTAATCCAGATCACATGACAGACAGATCTCTGTGTGTTCAAGGATACAGCCAGCATGGAGACACATGCCTTTAATCTCAAGACCAACCATAGAAGACCTGGAGGTCTGTATAGGCAGGCAGTGATGAGGAGGTCATGTGGTTGGGTTTACAACCAATAAGAAGGCAGAACAGAAAGAAAGTCAATAAAAAGACAGGCACACAGAAAGTAGGCCTCTTTCTGAGGGGAAGGACGGAAATGGCAGGAAGGGTAAGAAGGCAGTTTTAAGTCTCAGCTATTAGCTACTGCTCTGACCTCTTGGGCTTTTAACTCTGCATTTGGCTCTGTGTTTCTTATTTTAAAAAGACTGTTACATATACAGCTTATAGAGATCATAATGGAAAAACCTGGAGTCTCAAAGTGGACCTCCTGTCCAGAGAGGATTGCCCAGCTGCAAGTCCTGGGAAAATGTCCAGTTTGGTAGACAGACTAAAGTGACTGAAGAACATGGCAGAACATAAGAGTTTATAATTGACCCAGGAAATTGGCATCAAGAAGAAAGCAAGAAATAGAAGAAGTTCTCTTAGCATGAAAGAGCAGAAGACTACCAAGGAAGCCAGAAACAGGAAGAGTCTCCAGATTCTCAACGATGGCATCAAAAACATAACCCAGGCCAGTGGAACCTCCTGTGGTTCAAGGACTGGGATGACTAGCAGAGAGAAGGAATGTCCAGTGCAAAGTTTGACCTCGGTTGCTTTTGGGGACCTAGACAAACCTGGCAAGTTCCAAAGACCAGATCTCAGTCCTGAGTCAGGAAACAAGTTCTAAGACCTGTAGCATATGGGAGGTACTGAACCCAAGAATGAAGACACATGTTTCTAACCATGACAAGATCCAACAGGCCGGAACAATAGTGTCATCATTACCTGAAACTTACAAAGGGAGTAGCAGCACTCTTATTTTACCAGCCTCTCTCTCTCTCTCTCTCTCTCTCTCTCTCTCTCTCTCTCTCTCTCTCTCTCTCTCTCTCTCTCTCTCTCTCTCTGTGTGTGTATGTGCACAATTGCACTCACCTAGGTGCAGATGCTCATGGAAACCAAAAGAGGGTACTGAATTCCCTGGAGGTGGCATTACAGACATTTGTGTAATGTCTTATCTAGGTACTGGGAACCAAATTCTGGTCCTTTGCCAGAGAAGCACACACCATCCTAACTGTTGAGGCATCCCTTTTACCCATCTGTGGATCAGTTCTGGGGAACTTGACTTGTAATAACAAGATAGACTATTTTTTGCTGCCCTGCCCCCAAAAGACAAAAATAATAATAATAATTATGACAAATTATAATGACACACACACACACACGTGTGTGTGTGTGTGTGTGTGTGTGTAAGTTCCATGACAAACTCACTGCTTTCTATGCTACAAACTAATAAACTTCAACTAATAAGAAAGCAGACCACTTCCTATTTTCCCTATCTTTTCAGTACTATGTAACTTTAATCTATGAGAACAAATTACCTTCCTAAATGCCTTCTCATTTCTGGGATATAAAGACTTCCTCCATGTTATTCTCCCTCTCTAAAGAACACTATATTTTTTTCAAGCCTTTTCCATTCTTCTGGGAGCAACAGCTTTGAATGAGGCCCTACAATATGGAATCTTGATTTTTTTAAAATGCATTATAAATGCTATTCGCATGTCTAGCACATCACTGTGATAAACTCTACCACTAAGCGGCACACACCCACTTACAAATGTCTATCATGCCCATGACCTAATTAATTTAGGGGAAGAATCTCCACACAGCCACCCTTGGGAGTCAAAAGTTCTGTTCTTGTGATAGAAACAAGTAGTTCTGTTCTTGTGATGTTCTTAAGATGGAAACAAGTAGTTCGTAAGCCAACATGCCTTTTCTGCTGTGGCTGCCCATCCTTTTCTAGAGCAATGACCACTGGCATTTTGGATCCCCAGACAAGAAACAAGCAGCAACATCTGGCAAATGTCCTGTCTTAATAGTCCATGTCAGCATGTTCTAATAAGCAAGCGTTCCTCAGCTAAGTATTTATGAGCAAATGCTCTGGAATGCTCCAAAGCCTGATAATTAACAGCTATGTGCTACAATTAAATTTTATTAGTGCTTTAGATATTCGGGCAAGATATTATCTCTTGTGTATGACAAATTCATACTTCATGTCAAACCTCAAAGCAGCAATAAGAGCATGAATTTTATTTTTGTTTTCATTTTCTTCTTAATTCTACTGTTCTTAATCCCATCTGGATCTCAAACTGCAAATTTCATGGACCATTCAAAGGACCATGGGGAAAAGGCTGGGGAAAGCATCCAAGGCTTTCCCCAGGCAATCACCAGCCCTTAGAGGGCACCAATAGGGACAAACTAAATTAAGGTGGTGACAAGAGGTCTCAGCAGTCCTAATTCACATTCATGGCCCCTTGTGGCCATGCTATTTCACTCAACAGATGTTAATTGAATGTCCACTATGCACGTGGTACTGTCTGAAGGTTTATGAAATTAAGACATTACAACATCTGTTTTTCCTGGTGTCCTTTCTAACTTTATAGTTTTAGAAATTAATAAATCTAAAAATGTACAGATCCAGGAGATGATAACTCTGTAGGTGATACTGGGTTATATAAACAAACAAAAAAATTAACACAAGGCAATAAATGCCAAATAAAAGATGCAGATGTCATAACACTTCTGAGAAGCAAATGCTTGGAACTTCAGCTTTAAGAGTTCCACAGCACTGGTTCTTAATACCAATGTGAGTTGGAGTTTGTTAAAACAGGTTTCTGGAACCCACCACCAGAGTGGACTCAGGTACAGCTTTGAGTTTAAATTTTCCTGACTTTGCACATAAATCTATTGCTTTATAAACCCATCTTGTAACTCAATATCCTATGGAAAGCCATCAGAGTTATTGCCATAAGACTGGAATGTCAAAAAAAAAAAAAAAAAGGATGGGCTTGATGAAGAACAGCT
This sequence comes from Peromyscus melanophrys, assembly GCA_902168415.1. Taxonomy (NCBI): domain Eukaryota; kingdom Metazoa; phylum Chordata; class Mammalia; order Rodentia; family Cricetidae; genus Peromyscus; species Peromyscus melanophrys. Next base: position 3,610 of record CABHPR010150076.1, read on the forward strand.
ATCTGGTGATTTTAGCTTATAGATATTCCTGATGCATAGAATGTGAGGTAGATGAGGGTTATATAGCTCTGTCATCTTTGAATTCTGACAGGGGTGATAAGACACCCTTGGAAAACCATCTCTGGCATGGAGCTATCTGGTCTGCCCAGGTTTGAGTCCTGCAGATCCTCCAATCATACTTCTCAAGTTTCTCAAAGTACTTGAAATTCCAACTCCTTGAGACCCCTCTGTAGTTAAGAAACTGATTCCATAAAGCCTGCTAGTGTCACCATATATTATTCTGTACCTCAGAAACACTAGCTCCTCTTTGTCACAAGCAAGGGACAAAAGTAATTTGTCTCCTAAAACTCCTGCTGTGGCAACTTGACCCTAATGCTTTGAGTGAGTCATTTGGCCCCACCCACTCCAGCCAGCTTTACTGTGCGCAGAGGAATGTTACGTGCCTGTCTATAAGCTAGAAAGTATGTGGTGGTTTCCAAGCCAACTATTCCAACTTCCCTTCAAAGGACCCACCTTGCTTCACTGTTTTAGACCAGCCAGGTAAGGCCTCTTAGCATCCATCCCACAGGACTCACCTCTTCCCTGGTCCTTCCCAGGCCAGATGCCCCAACAGCTTCAGCTCCTTGACCCATATCTCTTCCTCACCCCAAACTCCAAAGCCATTCCTAACCTTGCTCACAAGTTCTGAGTGCCTTCCAGCTCTAAAAGCCACACAGATCATCCCATGCCTAAGTCCTAGTCCCTTTTTGCTGTGCTCACTTGCCATTCATTTGGTGTGTCAAGGGCCTTGTTTTCATGTCTTGAGGATATAGGGTGTCTTGACTGTGGCATTTGTCATTTTGTCAGTCCTCCTTTCTCAAGCATTTTAGAGTAAATTTATGACTATTTGTAATTAACCTAACCCCTTTAAATAAAAAGAAGACACAGCAAGGAACTTTATCAATGCCTTTCACTATTTATTGCTCCAAATATAAAGCACTCACAGTCAATAGCAATTGGAGATTCCAGCTGGATTCCAGGCCCTCCTCCACCAGTCCATCCCCCACCTCCCACCCCTGGTCTGCCCCTACTAAGGATACACAGTCCAGTTTTGCTCAGGTCTCTTAGAGTTTCTCTGTCCTCTATCCAGAACTGCTACCAGAGAGAAGTGAAGGGTCCGATGTTAGAGACCCCAGGCAGATAGATGGCTGAAAGTGCTTTCTTGCATGTCCAACTGACACTGTCTGGCAGGCTTTGGGCTAGATAGTGAAGATAAGAAATGAATTACATGGAAACACATGAACTGTGAACCAATGGCTGAGGGGCCCCCAACTGGATCAGGCCCTCTGAATGGGTGAGACAGTTGATTGGCTTGATCTGTTTAGGAGGCATCCAGGCAGTTGGACCGGGTCCTGTGCTCAGTGCATGAATTGGCTGTTTGAAGCCTGGGGCTTAGTAGAGACCCTTGGCTCAGTCTGGGAGGAGGGGACTAGACCTGCCTGGGCTGAGTCCACCAGGTTGATCTCAATCCTTGGGGAGTCTTTGTCCTGGAGGAGATGGAAATGGGGGGTGGGCCAGGGGGAGGGGGGTGGGGCGGCAGGAGGGAGAACGGGGAATCTATGGCTGATATGTAAAGTTGAATTATATTGTAAAATAAAATAAAATAAAATAAAAAAATAAAATACTTTACATTGGAAAAAAAGAAATTAAATTAATAAATCTAACAAATTTTTAAAAAAAAGCAAAAAAAAAAAGAAAGAAAAAAGAAATGAATTACAAACAAATTAACAAACATGGTCCTAGTGTGGTCGGGTACCAGTCCCTGATTTCCTATGTTTAAACAAAAGACCAGAAAATTAATATGAAAGTGAAAATCTTAGAAACTATTTCCCAGGACTCTAAGAATTTCTTTCTTAAAATGAATATATATATCTTGATGTCTCATGAGAAGTTGCTCTTTAGAAAGAAAAGGATTTACACCTGCTGCATTCTGTTTGCTGACCCAGACAGAAAGGCGTTCAGAAGGATTTTGTCACAGTGTAACACAATCTCCCTTGGTCGTTGCCCCAGGTGCCTCTCCCTCATTGTAATATGCCATTAAAGAGAATCCCACATGTCAGAAGAAATGAATGAGGAGAATGCAAGAAGTTTCTTTCCCACCTCCCCACATTGGTACTAATAATGAAGTCATGAAATATTTCTGGTGCGAACATTAGCCTGTCCAGTGCCAGTGAGACTCTGTCATGGTCTCAGCTTTTTTTTTTTTTTTTTTTCTGTTTATAAATGTAGTGCATACTCATTGCAAAAAATTCAACCTAAGAAAACACTTTGTAATCTCAATGCCCAGTAGTAATGACTTTTAATATTTTTATCTATCCCTGTCTTACTTTTCAATTGCTGTGAAGAGACACCATGGCCATGGCAACTCTTATAAAAGGAATCACTAAATTGGGGGCTTGCTTACACTTTTAGATAGCTAGTCTACAATTATCCTGGTGGGAAGCAGATAGGCATGACACTGGAGCAGAAACTGAGAGCCTTACATCCTGATCTGCAAGGAGCAGGCAAAGAAAGAGGGAGAGAGGGAGGGAGAGAGAGACAGAGACAGAGAAAGACAGACAGACCAGACAGATTGACTGACTCTGGGGGGTCTGGCATGGGCTTTTGGAACCCCAAAGCCTACTCCTAGCAACACACTTCTTCCAACAAAGACACACAGGGCCACACCTCCTAATCCTTCTCAAACAATTCCACAAACTGGGGATCAAGCATTTAAACACTGAGCCTATAGGGGCCATTTTTATTCAAACCACCACACCATCCCATGGTATTTTTCTGTACACATGAGCATACATACATGTGTAAACATTGTCCATTGACCACACCACCTCTACGTAATTTTGCATTTATTTTTCACCATTAGACTAACACCATCACATATGTAATTACATATTGTTTTAAAATATGAGCAAAACTTGTATCCATACTTATAGTGAGGCTATTTCTCCCATTAATTTAAATCCCAGTCTTTTATGAGAGACATATGCATATCTGCTTCTCATTTACTCCAAATTTTGTCTTGAGAATACACCAAAGGAATGGACAGAGGAAGAGAGGAAAGCACTGATGATAGAATGGCAGAAAGAAGAATTAAGTATCTTGAAATTTTCCTTTTCTTCCCTCAAGAGAACTGCAGTGAACGCAGAAGGTGAGGAGGGGAAGTCCAAGTATTGTAACTGTCCTAACAAGTGGAGGGTCAAGATTTGCTAGGCTGCACAAGACCTGCACACAATCAAGCCAGTCAATATTCTTGCATGGAGTGCAAAAGGTATCACAGGCTGAGGATTTGTGGGCCCTTGATGGCTTCTTGAGAAGAAAGAGTTTTCAATAAAGATGTGACCCCTGGTAAATTACCCACAATCCCACAGATGGTCCCACACCTGTCAGTATATGAGCAGTATTAATTGAACTCCAAGGGTTATTGTTTTTTTTAAGAAATAAAACTTGGGAGGGGAATGAGGAGGTAGGTGGATCTATGGGGTATAGTTAGGAGGAGGAGTAGGGGGTAAATATTATCAAAATATGTTTATGAAATTCTCAAAGAATTAATAAACTTTTAAGGATTTCTATTAGAGTCTGGTCTCCTGACTATAGATTCATTCTTTGGGGAGGGTATTAAAATATGGAAGTAACATACAATTTCACCTCAAAACAGTATTTGCACAAAGAATACAAAACAAAATAGTTTGGCAATTATATGTCCTTTAAAACTTGAGGGGCGGGGCACTCACCAACCTAAGACAGAGCACCTGTGTGGCCTGGGCAGGCGTCTCCATGACAGGTAAGGTGACCTGCTGACGTCCCATGCAACCCAAGTCAGAAGCTCATTTTTTAATAAAAGGGGGACCTGTAGGTCCCTGGCCCCCGTTTTGGGTAACTGTTGCCTTGCTTGCAGACCTTGACCTTGATATTCTCCCTATGCTAATTCCCTGCCAGGTTCCACCCTCCTGAATGCTTAAGGGAAGTTCCTTGCCTAGTACCCTGAATAATGGGCGTTAACAGATTAGAAGCAAGATTGTAAAACATCAGTAGGGAACTTCTGCCCTCCAGGGTCCTCCCATTGTGCTGTAAGCCTGTATTTAAGACCTCCTCCCCCCTTAAATAAATGACATTCAGCATTTAAAATTAATATATATATATATATATATAATTGAATGAATACTGTGAATGTAATCTATGAATACCACAAATGTGGTTAATATCATGAGTGTAATTAATGAACATCATGAATGTAATTTAAAAAATAAATAAATAAAGTCAAAAAAAGAGAAAAAAAACTTGAGGGGCTTTTATTACACTGATGTGAGCATCATATGATCAATATTAAATAGTTGTTTTAAAAAAACTGTTACCGCCGGGCGATGGTAGCGCACGCCTTTAATCCCAGCACTCGGGAGGCAGAGCCAGGCGGATCTCTGTGAGTTCGAGGCCAGCCTGGGCTACCAAGTGAGTTCCAGGAAAGGCGCAAAGCTACACAGAGAAACCCTGTCTCGAAAAACCAAAAAAACAAAAACAAAAACAAAAAAAAAAAAACTGTTGCCTGTGTGAATGTTGCAGATAGCAAAACATTCCCTTATTTAATTATATATATATTATATACATATGCATATATATTCATAAATTCATGCCTGGAAGTTAGATAAAAGCTTGCAGGAGTTAATATGCTCTTTCTACTGTGTGTGTCCAGGGATCAAACTTGGGTCACAAGTCTTGGAGGAAAATGCCTTTACCCACTGAGAAATCTCACTGGTTCTAATTTGAGAATGGATCTTAACTTTTGGTAACTGTTAACTAAAATATAGATTCACTATTGACTTGGTCATAAAATCAACCCATAATTATCCCAAGTGCTTTATGATCTTTCTTCTAAAACAAGCATATCAGGTGAGTGCACTGACAGAGAAGACTCTCTCTACTCCAGTGTGACAGTTAATGTTGATTGTCAACTTGATAGGGTCTAGAGTAACACAGGAGACAAGTCTCGGAGTATGTCTATGAGAAAGTTTCTAGACTGAGTTAGGTGAGGTGGGAAAAACTACTCTAAATATGTATGGTACCAGTCTGTGGGGTAGAGTCCCAGACTAGTTAAGGGGGAGAGGAGAGCTGAGCCTTTGACTGTCCCCTTCCCTCCTCCCCATTCCTTTCTTTTTGGCTGGGTGGCAACTGCTTCATACCCCTGCCCTGCTTCACACCCCTGCCTCCACGACTTCCCTTCCGTGATACCCTCAAACCATGAGTCAAAATAAACCCTTCCTTCATTAAGTCGATTTTTTAGTCAGGCATTTTGTCTCAGCAACAAGAAAGATAAATGATACACCCCGTTTCAAAGATATCATGTCATTAATATTATGAAAATATTAAGCAGCTCAGAGAAGGTGACAGAATAAGTCAAAGAACTTCAGAAAAATCTACCTTACGCATCCTATATACAAATAGGGTTTGTCTATAGTCTATCCTATTTGAAAGCTGGTGTTTCATTTGATTCTATCAGGAAACACATGTTAAGTGGCCCTGCGTTGAGGGGGTGACCAAGGCGATAACAGTTTTAGAAACCATATTTTGTGGCCAGTGACGGATGAAGGAGCTGGCCTATTTAGCCTTGGAAAACAACATCAAGAAGAGATAAGAGAGTTCTTTGGGTGTTTGAAAGGCTATCAAATGGACACGACACACACGCAGATTTGTTCCTTGTTGCTGCAAACACCCGGCATGAACAATGGACAGAACTTCAAAAGAAACAAGTCCCCACACAATAAGAGATTTATCTTTTGACCCAATTGAACTGCTCAGCTGTGGAGAAAGAGCAGACTGCAGTCAAGCGAATGTCTCTATACTGGCTGCATTTAGGAGAAAACTGTCAGGGATGCTGTGATGACTTTTTTTGGTTCCTGTACCATCACTCCATTTTCCTTCTCTTTTTCTTGAATCACTCCTGCAGTGTACAGTGCACAGATGGGAACAGAAGAGAAACTGCTATGATCCACGGGCTTCTGAAACAGATTTCCCAGATAATAAGAACTGCCTGGGGTAGACAGTGGACCCAGCTGAATGGGGAACCTCACAGGAGGAGCCTGGGAAACTTTGACACAAGGTTTGAAATGCCCGTCTGTAAACACCACTTCATTTCATCCTCCTAACACCCCTGTGGGGCAGATGAGAACATGGAGGCTCAGAGTTCCTCAGCAGTAAATTCAAAGTCACATCAGCAGATCAGACAAGGACTCATGCTCAGGAAGTTTGAGCTGGAGTTACTTACCTTACCCACTAGATTGTGGAAGAGAAAAGGGTAAGAAAATGAGTACCTTAAAGACAGGTTGGATTTTTTTTTTTAACCTTTTTAGAGCTTTATTGGGGGGGGAGAGGGAGAGAGAGAGAGAGAGAGAGAGAGAAAGAGAGAAAAAGAGAGAGAGGGGGGGGAGGGAGAGAGAGAGAGGGGGAGCCCGACGGGAGGAAAGGAACGGAAAGGAAGAGCGACAGGTTGGATTTTTAAGGAAATCAGTTGGTGGCCTTGCGTAACAGATCTAGCTATCCAATTTCTTTGTGTAAAATGGGACAGCATTTACATATAACCACGAATATTCTCTTCTGTTCATTAAATCGTCTCTGGATCACTTCAAATATCAATCACAATGTGTACATGGTTGCTATTTTGTATGGTTCGAGGAATGACAAGAAGAGAAAAATGTGTCTGATTGTTTAGTACATTCATATATATGTTTAACCCAACCATTTTCAATCCAAGTCCATTTGAATCCACAGAATGGTGAATCCATGCATAGGAAGGCCTAAGTGTATTGATATTCATGGTAAAATGTGGAGGGGGGCTTGGAACTGCCTGTAGTAAGATTTAGGCAAGAGCTATACTGAGGTCACTTTTTGTCTTTTATAAATAATTATGAAAACGGTCTACTCACCAAATAAACAATTTCAATGTGATTACAAAGGGAACAACATTTTAATGCACTTAGCAGAAGCAATTTACATGCATACAATTAATGTGCTAATTTCAGTGATCTTTAGCTATTCATTAAAACAGGCCTGGCAGGTCCTGTACTTGGCAACACTCTGTTAGTCATTTCCTGCTATTACTTTATGTACTCAAAAGTAATCAGCCATCTATAATTTAAGACTTTTCAGTAATTAAATAGCCCTTTCTCTAATTATGTCCAAATTAGAGAGGTTAGTGTGTGGATAAATATGTTTGTACTCAGTACATGTATTCAAAGATGGTGGATTCTCTGTATGTGGCAACAAACACCAATAGAGCCCTTAACTCACAGTGGAGGGGGTGTTGTCAGAGCGAGCAGGAAAGGCCTTTTGACTTGAAGGCTGAATCATTGTAGAAGAGGATTTTCAGTGTGATATTTTATACCCAGTTTTGTCAACGTGCTAAACTCTGGATTTGTTGCCTACAAGGACCATCTGCTTTTTTCAGGCTTTGGCCTGAGAAATGAAGTGGAACAAAGGTTCTGGCAGAAAAGGAGTTAAAGGTTGTGTTTGCAGGAATGTGTTTGCTGACATTGATCAATGGGCAATTTTGTGATCATGCGTTTATTCACACAGAGGGTTCAAAAAAAAACAGATCAATAATGAAGCAGTGTTGAAGATGCCAAAGAAAAGGTGATTAATGAAAAATATGGTGGAGGTGCAGTCTGCCATGTTGTGTGAATGCTCCTTCATTCTGCACCCTACCAATAAATATGCATCAGATGGAGACAGAACACTTCCTTGGAATGTCGTTGGAGCCAGGCAGCATCTTATCAGACCTCATGCTTCAAAGATCAGCTCCTCACATCCAAGAATCAAGTTTAAATCCTCTTGTGCACAGTCTATGCAGGCAGCTCTTCTCCTGCATTATGCATGATTCTGACATCTTGTAACATGAGCAGCATTCTAAAACTGGTTTCCAATTTTTATTTTCTGTATTATGTTTTAATGATACCATTTAAGCTAGAATTTTACCTTGGCTACAGTATCTTGTTACCCTTCTTCCTATAGCTTGTAATTATGACAGCAGTCTTGTAACCTAGGATGGTATACATAAACAAGGATTTCTCAGAGCCTTGAGAGGATCTGTTGTTTTTAAAGCCCATGCCTCGGCGCATCTTTCTCATTATGTGGATTTAATATGTAATGGTGAGTGTTAGGCAGACCCCAGCTCATTACATCTGGAAAGTGATAATAACCAATAATGAGCTGTGCTGAAAATGAATACAAAATCCGAGAACAACTCAACATTACAGTGTCCTGCCTGCCTTTTCTAGGATGAGAGGACTCAATTTCTCAAATACCAAACTCCAGGAAGGGTTAACTGGAGGTAATCTTGTGAGGAACTGCAAGGCTTTACTCTTTCTTATCTTAGGTCACTGGATTCCTCTGACAGAAATGCAGCCTTTTCTCCCCATTGACCCCTGTTCCCGAGAGTGGATTTGCAATCATCCTTTTGCACCCAGAAAAAATGCCGTGTGAGAATATGTATGTATTCTCTTCCTTGCAGGCGTACTTAGTCCTCTTTGTTACCTTGCAATATTGGTCCTCTATTTAAATGATTTCAGCAATCAGTAAAGAGTCAGGGTCTGGACTTAAGCAAATGTGCAAATAATTTTATTCCCAGGACTCCTTGTTTTTAATGGTGCAGATAGAAACTGTCTCTATGGTACATTAAGGACAAAATTCAATGCTTTCAATTAACCTCTTAATTTGATCCACAAAATGGCTCTTTTTCATCTCTGCTAGGTAGTTTCATCATCTACTGATAGCCACATGATTACCATGTTTGTTCCTCTCTGTGAACAGACATAGACACATCCAAGAAAAACATGTTGGTATAATATCCTTTACATGTGCAAAACCCTGTAAACTCACCATACATTATCTGCTTGTACTTCTGCCTGAACAAAGGTATCCAGTTGAGTAAGCGGAAGTCAAGGCTGCCTTCCAGCTGAGAGCCTCTTTGCTATACTGAGAGGAGACAAATGCAACACCATGATTTTCCCTAGTTAGATACCCACAGGAATATTTTCTTCTTACTCAAATAAAGGCACCATGCAATACTACTCCTAAGATTCATCCAGACATGTAATTAGTCTTGTCTGCCTCTATTTCCTCAAAACAAAAAGGGAAATGGAAGAATATTCAGTTTTACCTTATGGTATGTTTCAAGGGCTTTGCTAATATTGAAACTGCAAAACAAGCAAACTTAGTTAAATGCAGTGAGCTATACTTCTATTTAAAATGATTTTATCAGTCAATAGATACTCAAGGGTTGGTTTTGGTGAAAATAGTTTTCTTCCCAGCTTTTGTTTTTTTAAATAGTCTACACAGAGGCTGTATCTATGGTACATGCAGATAAAATTATGATAAGTCATGACACCACTCCAGGGAGCAGTGTGCTTTGGGTGTACACAGTGGAGAAGGGAACTGGACAGTATAGGAAAGTTGTCTCTAGACAGGAAAGAGATTTAGAATCACCAGGAGACCTTTCTGAACAATCTACAGGAGCCACACTGCAGTTTCTGATTCAACAGGACAACCCAAAACATGGATATCTAATAGGTTTCTAGGCAGTGCTGATGCTGCTCATCCAGGCTCAAAAGTAGGAAAGTTTAAACCTTGTAGGATCTCCCCTTTTAAAGAACTGGACTGAAGCATCGCTGCTCTGTAAACACATGAAGAGGATTGTCTAAGGATGTAACCAAAGAAGAGAACCAGCTTACATTAGAGATTAAATAACAGAAGCAGGGAGCAGTGTGAAACCAGACTAGGTTTGGCGTGAGATTGTCTTAATATGACCATCTTTGGGAGAGTACTTATGGACCTGTCAGAACAGAGAAACAGGGTCTGGGGCCTGCCCTATTGATTGCACATTTATGTTTGCCCCCACACTCATTTATCATGTATGGACAATCACAGAGAAGCACTACACATCTCTTTTGGAATCCCGCCTAAGGTATGAAATAAATATCCCAATAAAATGTTTTAATAGATCTATCCAGGTTCCAATTAGAGAAGCACACTTAATTTGTGAGTTCCATCCATTAAAAACTTCCTCTATGCAGTAACATATTAGAGAAAATCTGAAAATAACCCTCTGTGTTTCATAACTCAAAGCATAGTGAGACTCCCTTCGCTACACCTTCCCACATACTGCCCAAAGAATAGTCTATATAAAATGACTTGATTTTGTCTATGATTGTGTCAGCCAGTGGAGTATGAAAGGCAGCCATTTTAACCTATGTGCATTACTTCATAACCAATATACCCACCATGCCACCAGGGTGATTAACATAAACCGTTCCATCTACACATACTGAATGACCGCAAGCCGCTACCATTTGTCTATAAGACATGCAGAACAGCCTTGGCCTTACCTTTTTCTCCCTCTCCCTTCTCCCTGTTTCCATCAGCTCTCCCTCTGCTTCTAATTTTTTTTAAAGAATCTCAATTCTCCCACCTTCTCTGTCACATAAAGAAAGGATTTAAATGAGACAATCTGTTTTCTGAATGGTGGAGGAAGAGACTCATAGTATTTAATTAGAGCTCATTTAAAAGAGTTATCTTAGTCTTCTGGACCAAATCCCCCAAGGGGAATCATGATGCAATTGTTTGATGTCTTTCACTCAGGTGCTTGTCTCACCTTTGTAGTTTAGTTATGTCTGGGGTGGGGGTGGGGGGGTCAGACAGGGGGGCTCGTCTTGATTCCCATGGAGGCAGCATTGTCTCGACAGTTTGATCCTGCTTTTGGAAATCAGGTTTTTCTGGCTCTGAGCTACTGGCACTTCTGTCTGTCTCTGCCTTTAAGGACAGTCTTGCTTGGAGAGCTATTTCCTTTGATGTGGATGTCAAGCTAACACAGCCATCCCTGTAACTAGTACATTTTCCTCCCTTTATGAAGGGTACTTATGGAAGAAAGTCAACTGGTTTTCCTGTGATCATGGAAAATGAGAATCTCCAAACCCTTTTTTTATGGAATAATCTACTAAAAGATTTTAATTGAAAAAGAGTAATTGTGGACCTAAAAGAGTAATGTGAAGTACACCTAAAATTCTATACATAATATGCAAAAGACATACAAGAAAATGAGGGAAGGTATCTTTTCTTTATATGACAAGTCAAAGCCGAAATAGTAATTGACAGGATTGTAAAAGAATCCTGTCTGCCCTTTTATCTTTGATTTTCTTCTCAAGGAACATTTTTAGCTCCTCAATTCTGAAATGATGACAATAATAAGAATAAAAATAACAATGCACAGGGATGGCTGCTGAGGCAGAACCCGAAATTTTCTAAAGAGAGACAATATATTGTTAAAACCTGCCAATCAAGCCCTCCCCTTCTTCTGGTGGAAACATTAATTGGCTGTGGGAAGAACATATTTTAATTAAATAAGTATGAGATAAATAGGCATCTATTATTATTCTGGGATAAAAGTACAGTGGGCTTCCTTTCTATTCTCACCTCTATCCCCAATGAAGAAGTTGATCCATTTTGTTTCCCATGGGATACAGAGCTCCAGGATGCAGTGATGGGTATGGGCAAGTCTCTCAGGTGATTTCTAAGGAAAAAAAAAAAAAAAAAAAAACCTTGCACTTTCAGGAAGCTTTAACCTTTGTTCCGTCTGAAATTGCAGGTTATTCACACATGTCCAGAGGACTGAAGCTAATGTGCCTGGGGTTGGCTAGAAGTTTAATATCCCATGAATTACTCAGAAAGGAAAGTTACCACAAAGACCAAATTCTACAACAGAGATAGAGGCTGCAGGCTAGACATGGATTATCTTCCATGATAATTACTTAAGAAAACTTGCCTAAACCAGCCACCCTACCACTGTGGGTTTTTCACAGAGCCAAATAAGCTGTGTGGGAGTGCATGAACTTGAGGGCTGAGTGATATTAGTGATCCTTCTGTCTGCTGGCATTGGATAACCATGGCCTTGGATGAGAAAGCTTCATTGCCCTGAATTTCATCCAGGCAGAGCAGGAAAACACCATCCCATCATCTCAATAGCCAGAACAATTTGGTGAGTTCAAAGGCTGTAGCCACGCAGCCAATTGATTTCCTTTGGACAAAATTTGACTATGATTCTTACTAACCACAAGATCTATATAACCTATGGTTACTAAGTTGTGCAAGGATAGAGAAATTCTTGGAAGGCCAAGATAGCTGCTCCAGAACACGCCAAATTAAATACAGAGGACATGTGGACTCGTATTTTTTCCCTGGGGTTCATAAATGCTGATAAATTTGTGCAACAATCACATAACAGTTGAAATTTATTTACTCAAACATACTTTATGTAAGACACTATAACAAGCAATTTACATATTCTCTCACCTCATCTTTACCATATCTTATTGTACAAAAGAGGGGGGAGCACTTCGAAAAAAGGATCGCAGAGATATTACATGAAGAGCATAGACTCAAACCCTGGCCAATGTAACAACAATTTTCAAAAAAGTTAGTATTAACAATATCAGATTTCAAATGCTGTTATGAAAGACCCTTGAAATAGGAAATAATAATTAGCTAAGGCCCTGTTCACTTAAGAGGTTAGATAAATAATATTTTAAAACCCCCACCTGAGGGATAGTATTGATTTGTTAGAGGTAGAAAATGGAGTTACATATAAAAATTACATTTTCAGAGGATTATTTCTGGCAAATTCTGAGGGTAATCAATGATGTTGTCAATACATTTAATATTTTACCTCCCTACACATTTTATACTGGGTGCCTTACCTTAATTGCTCTCAATAGCTGGCCTTACAGGCCTTGAAATTTAATAGAATTGAAATTTATCTTGCTGACTTGAAAAGGTTTATTGCTGGAAAAAAAATGAACATTTTTGAAACACTAGCAATGATACAAGTTTAAAAAATGTGTTTCTCCTTATTTCCCACTTCTGCTATTGGCCTCGTGCGCTCCCTTAAACCAATTAAAACCCTGAGGCTCCTCTCTCTTTCCTTCTTTATTCTTTGCAGTCAGTGAACCACTAGGGTCTGCCACTCTTCACTACTTATTTCATTATCCTGTGTCCAAAAGGGGGATTTGCTTTCTAGACTATCTACAAATATAAATTCTACCAATGGCCATCTCCACACAATTCAAAACCTATAATTCAGCCTTCCTATCCCCTTCCCTCTGGGAGCCTCCCCACACTCTCCGAAAAATGGCTCCTCTAAATACTACCCTATATATGCCAGTTGTAACAGTGTTCTTTGGTAATTCAAAAATGCAGATGCTTAATTTATGATCCAAGTGAGGCTGCAATAAACCTACAGATATAAGGGAAAACATATTGAATATGTTTAACCTACCAAGCATAGCAGTTTAATCTAGCCTATCTTAAATATGCTCACAACACTTACAGTCACCTGAAATAGAGCAAAATCATCTAATATTGTATAATATCCAACCAACTTTATAATAAAACATTGAACACCTCATACACACACACATATATATACATATATACACATATATGTGAAAATTTTACAGATGTGAAGAAATGTAAATATTTCTGTGTTTAAAAAAAATACTTCAAACCAGTCCACTATAAGGCATAGGCTGTTTACCCTTCTGGCTGTGTGGCTCACTGGGAACTACCACTTGAGGATCTTGTCCAGCATCACCAGATAACAAAACCCTACATAGTAATTGTGGACTGGTCCCTGATGATGGCTTAACTCCATTTTCCAGCTTATGATGGTGTAGCAATATTTGTACTCAGAAGAAATTAGACTTGGATTTCGTGTGTTCTTGACATGGCTGTGTGCAGTAGGCACTTCCATGAGGTTGGGCAGTGGCAGCAAGCTCCCAGGCAACCACATGTGGACAACTGTGGCTCATCACTCTCACATGACCCCAGTGTCTTTCTCAAATACAGATATTCAATACGTTACCTGAGACTTTAAATGATTTTTTTTTTTTATAAAATGGAGTTTGTGTTACAGAATTTTGCCCAACTACCAGCTAACATTCCCAAGCATGCTTAAGGGAGTCTAAGCTATGCTGTTCATCAAGTTAAGTAAGTAGAACACTTTCAATTTGCAGAATGTTCCATCTATGATGCATCGATCGGTGTGTAATTCACTGTTATTCGGGAATATCTTCCATGTTCTCAAAGAGTCCAAACATGGGACCACTAAAATTGATAAATACAAAATAATGTTAGTTGGACTGTAACTACATCATAAGTGAAAGAGCACATATACTCTAAATCGCTAGCATAGTGCTCAGAATTCACAACTGAGCCCTTCTAAACTCATCCCCTTGCTCCGATGTCAGGGGTTTACTGTCAGTCACCTTAAAACACACTCTGTTTTTCCCCATCTCTAAACTTGCACTTCAATTCTCTAACAAAAGTGTGTCTTCTCTCTTGCTATCTATCTATATTAACATTTCAAACATCTTCCAAAGTTCAGGTTAGACTTCATCTTCTACAGTAAACAATCAAGGTCATCTCAAATTAAAAAAAAAATGTAGGTCATCATAAATGCCCTGTACTTATATCACTTGGTTAGTACAAAATTATTTAGTTGAATTTATGTTAGGTATATGTGAATATACACACACATAAGTATATAGTGAAAAAAGATTATAGCTATCTTTTTGTAGAAACTATATACATTGTGAATCCCTTATGAGACACCCCTTGTTAAATATATATATTGTATTCACCACATTATGAATATTTTATATTTTATGTAAATATATATATATAACTATTCATTTTTACGACTCATAAAGTTACAATTACTCTATTTGGGGGAAATTTACCAAATGTGATAAAATGAAGTGGTGGCAGATGATTGTTAGTGGTCAGGTTGAAATTACTTTCTATTTTGGTTGTTATTTAAGAAAAAAAGCAAAAACAAAAATACAATAAAAAAAGAAAACACAAAAAACTTCTTTCTCCCAGAATCCAAAGGTGAATTTCTTGTCCAGTGTCTAAATCATCTCTGTTCTTCCCCATCGGCAGTCTGTAATTAGCATAATCATTCAGGGTCTCTAGATGTACCAAGTGTCACCACATGACTGTGACTCTGATAGATTTTACAGCTTAATACCAAAAGAAAAAAAAAAAGACTCTTTGATGCCCAGTGACATCCCATAAGATGACAAATCACTTCCTTGTTATTGCTGGCATCTCCTACACCTGGCCCATTAGCAAGTGGCAGTGCTGAGGGACACTGAGAGTTGAAGCAAAAAATGAGAACAAATACCGGTCATTTCAATACCGACAGGTCCAAGGTAGCCTGGATTTTTAAATTGGCTGTTTTTCAGGCAGATATAAGATCTTGCTGGTAAGATCAAAACAATATGCCCCGTAGCTTTCCTGGATGGCAAGTTTTGATGCTAGGGAGAAAGTTTGACTGTGGTTCATAGATGGTGGCCACTTCCCTTCTCTTAAATGGTTAGCATCTTTTGCTTCTCTCAGATGAGTATAATTGATATGAATTCTTCCATGTCACCTTAAAGAGAACTATCAGGGGTCCTACCACTGGAATTCAAACTTGGGGAGATGCTGTGGATGCACAGTCTGGCTGCTAGCCCAGGTGCCATACCTTCTAGAGCTTCTGGAAAAATAATTCCTATGAAAAGAAAGAATCAGGCTCAAAGCCTCACCTAAGGAAACCAGCTTGGTGTAGGTCATTTAGGCTCTCCAGAGACTCTTATCTGGATCACACGGAGCTAGAAGGTCCTCAATAAAAAACAGAAGGCATTGGAATGGAAAGTTACTACTCTCTTGAAAGAATTTCCAGTAAAACCCAAAACGTGAAAGTAAAGAGCTCTCCTGCCACCATTCATTGTAGAATAACCCCATTTCAATGACAGCAGCGGTCCCCAGCAAGAGAGACAGCAGAGCAGAGAAACCAGCAGGGCTGAGTGAACCACCCTGATAACTACATGGCAGTCTTCCTTTTATGTCTCAGCCCAAGTAAAGGTACTTGGAGGGGTAGAATGGCAGCATGGCCAGTGATATGACACCAGCTTTTGAATTGACCTCATTTTCACTCAGGGTGGATGGTATGGAGATAAACAATACAATTAATGGCCATCAAACATGCCAGAATCTTTTATTTAGTAGTTAATTTTATAAGGCAAATAGCAATATTTTCTTCATGTGCAGATGAGAAACCCGAGTTTTCATGAGATGAAGTCATTGGTCTAAGGAGAAGAGATGATCAGTTGTAGCCTTGGGATTTGGCCTCAAACTTTATGTTCCCCGAGACTCACGGGAAACCAACCACGAGTTCTGCAGACTGTTTGCACTCTGTGGAAGTGAGGAGAGGTTATTATAAACAAGGAGAGATTCTCTGTTCCAACAAGGGCCAGAATTGGTGTGCCTATTTCACATTAGCTGAGCACTTATAACAGCTAGACAGATTGGGACTCTATTCTGTAAAACTAGCCGGAGAGTCTGCATAGCCTGTAAGGGGACATCCTAGGGCAGGCAGCCAGCCATCCAGACAAACAGGTTAAGGCAGCTGTGAATATACTGTCTCTGAGACTTCGTGGCAGGTGTTCTCAGAGGTTAGATGACACATTTGGGAAGATCACATCTCTTTGATGTAGACAGAGGCGGAGTGAGGCAGAGTCCTCTCTGTATGTTGGGAATTGGGAAGGCTCAATTAGTTGATACTTCCCTGGGTTAACATTTGGGAGACTTGAATCTTCCTGATTTTTTTTTTCTGGAAACTCACTTCCTTGCCCGAGCATCAGTTTCTCTTATTATAAAATGAAAGAGTTGGAGCAACTTCCTTGTCAACTTCTCTTTTAAATTAGGAAAGACACTGAGAAAATTGAAAACATGGCTTTTATGTGGTTACTATATTTTATGTAGAGATGGAGAGAGTGTGAGTGATCCCAGGATCAGAGAGTTAGAGGTGAAGGGCCTGCTCCACGTTTTCAAAGAAATAGATTAAACCATTCCTCATGGTATTAAAACGTCCTACTGGATATTTGTAGGCCAACATAAGAAATAGGCTCCTCCACTCAGGATTCAGTGTGTAAAAGGAACGAAGTGACAAGTCCCAGGAGGCCCTGCAAGTGACACTGTCAGCTGACACTCGGGAGCACACTTCTTGACCTTGTATACAATGAAATTTCACGATTTGCCTCCTTTGGAGGAAAGTGAAACTTTGTCCTTTAGAGGATTTGAAAAGAAGCAGGACAAAGAGAGCCTTGTTCCTCTAAGGTCCTGCATTGTGAAGAAGAACACACAGTGCCGAGGACCTGGTGGGAATCCCCAGAGGGGGAGAACAGGCTGACCTCTATCTTCTTTATTCTTGTGAATTGCTGTATCTCAAACTTTTTGCTACAAGCAGCAGGTCCCTGAGGAATGGGGGAATTGAAATGCAACAGGTGGTTTGGCTGGCTCTGTCCAGCAGATGTGGAGGACAAGTGCTCTGTCGCCAGGATCACCCAGCTTGCCTGCAAGTGAGCATTCTCTCTCTCTCTCTCTCTCTCTCTCTCTCTCTCTCTCTCTCTCTCTCTCTCTCTCTCTCTCTCTCTGTCTCTCTCCCTCTCCCTCTGTCTCTGTCTCTCTTCTGTCTCTCTCCCTCTCTCTGTGTCTCTGTCTCTGTTTCTTTCTCTCTCCCTCTCTCTGTGTCTCTGTCTGTTTCTCTCTCTCTCTCTCTCTCTCTCTCTCTCTCTCTCTCTCTCTCTCTCTCTCTCTCTCACACACACACACACACACACACACACACACAACACACACACACACATACACACATACACACACACACACACACACACACACACACACACACACACACACACACACACACTTTTCCTGCCCTGGACTTTTGGCAGGCATGATGAGGAAGGAGGCTTTCTACCCTGTGCCTTGCACGGAGTTCCCCATAAAGTAAAACACAAGAAAAGATCAATTGTGCTTTTGTATCATGAGAGCCCTAACCTAATGTTGTACCCAATTTTTACCGGTACCAAGCTTTACCGGTAGGTGGGCATGCCCAGAAAGCTAAACAAGAAACCAAGGCACCCAGCAATGCGGTAATGGCACAAGAACACGTTCATGCAGGAATAACTCAATTACCTGATCTTAATACAAACAAAACCCCACACACCACCTGACAGAGAAAGAAAGTGTATATTATAACACTGTTACAGGGTTAGCATCACATAGATTTTTATAGCATCAGATCTTACAAAGTGTCTAACGATGATTTTAAATAAAAAAAACTGAAAGGAAAGAAATCATTTGATCCTCACTTAATTAGACGTCATTGTATTTGTATCGAATTTTTAGTAAGAATTAGACAAAATAACATTCCCTCCCTTAAAGTGCTTTCAGCTTACTGAATAAAATGGGCACATAAACAACCAAGTAAAACAGAGTGGAACGTGATGATGTGATTCACACAAAGGAAGGGAGAATTGAATTGTCAATGATGGCGTCCACAGTCAGAGGATGCTGCAAGTGGGCAGCAGAAAAGGATGGAGCAGGGCTTTTTCTGAACTACCTTGCTTTTTTAAAGAAAAAGATTAAATCTTACTTATGCGTGTGCGGGAAGATGGTGTGCCCTCGAGTACAGGTGGCAACACAGGCCAGAGGCATGGGATCCCCCTAACGCAGAAGTTACAGCCAGCTGTGGGCTGCCTGATATGGATGGCAGGAACCAACCTCAGGTCCTCTGCAAAAGGAATGTGAGTTCTTAGCTGCTGAGCCACCTCTTTCGCCCCCCTTTACCACCCTTGATTATCCCAATTGATAGACAACGACATTCGAGCACCAAGGGGTTAAATCACTCGCCCAAGAAATCCAAGCTGAAAGAGACGGAGATTCTCATCTGTCAGCGATTCATCATTTAAGAAAATCCTGCCGAGTTATATTAATTTATGTACTCAGTACTTACCAAGAACTAAACTGTTGTTTTTGTTTGTTTGTTTGTTTGTTTTTAGTAATCACTTAAGAAATGAATGAAATGTCTTAAAGTATAACATTTGACTTGAAAGAAATCGAGGAGAAAGATGAGATTGGGAAAATGGGGTTTACAGAAGCACACCCACAGATTATTCTAAAGCCATCGTTCTTACGTTGTCTTCAAGGACCTTGAATTTCTATCACTGTCCCATGCTGAGCTATTCCCAAAGCTTTAGAAATGCAGTTGGCAGAATAAGGTCATTTGACATACAAAATTTGCACAAAAAAATTCCACAAAAAAACAAATCTCTTTGTTTTTTTTTTTTAGCAATTCATCTTCCCCTTCCTCATATCTATCCTCATCCTAAACTTTGCAAAATATTTTGCCTTATGATTCAATTTGATCTCATGCTGTGATGGCAATAAATGTGGTGGTATTCCTAACATGTAGACATAGTTACAGCATGATGCTCGTTCTACAGTATCTATACAGCATAGCAAAACCTTCCTTTAAGTAATCACATTATTTAAGGATTTTATTCTTTCTCAATGTCATAATTTTATTCTGACTAAATAGGGTTATATTTTTCCTTAGGATTACTTCACTGCATCTAAAATACAGATATCCTTTTATCTTTATACAATATCAGATAAAAAGTGTTAACCATATTTCCGTATAAAGTTGAGACAAATCCCAAATTTACCAGGTTGTAATTGACCCAGTAAATAAAAGACAGAAATCCAAAGTAACTTAAGATTGTCTATTATGAAAATGTATCAACTTCTGTTCTGAAAGTACACTGACCTGTGAAACTGTGTGTCTCCTAGTAAATAGAAGGCCTGTGTAAGGTGATATCTGGCTTGAACTGGTTCACTTTGTTCTCAGCAGACTGATGGTTCAGGTCTCCTCAATTGTGTCTTTATTGTATAAGAGAGTCAGCATTCCCCAGATTTGCGTTGCAGCCTACGGGACCCCCAACCAAACTTAAAACAAATAAAGTGGAATGTTTTAATCCTATGAAATTATCTCTCACTGAAGACAAACCATAACAAAAACATAATTTATTGAAGTTTTTTTTTCAAAACTACATTCCTCAGAAATGAAAAATAGCAAGTGACTTTGAAAATGTTTTTATACAGCCTTGCATCTCAAGAATCCAAGAATTCAACAATGACAAGGGCATTTAGCAAGGTAAGCAATGCTGTCAAAACCCCAGCTTTGTGAGAGACTAGGACCAGATCAAAAGTTCATTGAGCATTCTGCCAAAGCAACCCTTTCCCTATCCTACCCTGCTGCTACTCTATCTTCAAGTAAGGCAAAATGCAGAGTAAGATATCCCTTTAAAAGTTGGAGTATTGCTGGGCATTGGTGATGAGAGCCTTTAATCCCAAAACTCAGGAGGCAGAGGCAGACGGATCTCTGTGAGTTCAAGGCCAGCCTGGTCTACAGAGCGAGATCCAGGACAACCAGGGCTACAAAGAGAAACCCTGTCTTGAAAACTGAAAAAAAAAAGAAAGAAAGAAATCAGAGTACCATTTCTTTGATGCTGTTATATGTTATGCTAGTTTAATTAAATTTATTCATTGGCAATTTCATACATGTATACATATATATGTGTGTATATATATATACATATATATGTGTGTGTGTGTGTATATATATATATATATATATATATAATGTATTCTGATCTCCCTCCCAACTCTGTCATTTCCCTCCTCACCTTCTATTCAAAAACCCTTGCCCACGTTTATGTTTTCTCTTTTTGTTTTGTTGACCCATTGATTTTTAACTAGAACTATCTGAGTAACCAGGAGTTTGGACTTGCCTGCCAGAGCTTTGTGGGCTCACCAGTGGGCACATGAGAATATTGGCTCTCTCCGTCCTAGAATCTACCAGCAGCTACTAGTTCATGAGGGACAGAAAGGGCCTGTGAGCCCATCCCTCAGCCTAGACTGGCAGTCCACAAGATCAGTCTCCTATAGGCTCAATGCAGATAACCATAGCTACTTTCAACTCCTGACTGCCTGATGCCCTTCAGATAGCATTTCACAGCCCTTCTCCCTATAATCTGATTCTTACATTCTTTGTACCCCTGTTCCTCATTATACCCAGAGCCTTAGAGATGAACGTGTAAATGTCTCACTTAAGTATGAGCAGTCAACTGTGTTTAATCTTAGCACCTTGTGCAAACAGGAGTTTCTTCCTTCACCACCATTCACTGGAAAGAGAGCCATCTCTGCTCAAGGCAGAGGAGTATAATTTGTCCTGAGTCAGCTCCTGTCCCCAGGCTGCTTGCACAGCATCCACTATGTCCTTAGAGTCATTTCTAAGGCAAGTCCTCTGCGTTGCTAAGGTCCACTCAAGTGTCCCTCACATATGCTCCTATAGCTCCTGTGCACAATCCAAAAGCCACACTCACTGACTCATTCCCACTGTCTCTGAGTTACTACTTGCCCTTCAGAACATGGAGCATGGTTTACTCAACTTTGTGTTTCTTACATAAGTATTTTCACTCCTGCCCTATATTTTCATGTACAAAGATAATCTGATTTTGGCTTCTTTGCAAAATCTGGCACACAGATTTTGACTTTTAGCATTATGATTTCTATCTTACCAAAAGGTATTTTTTTAATATATATATATATATATATATGTGTGTGTGTGTGTGTGTGTGTGTGTGTGTGTGTGTGTGTGTGTGTGTATGTATGTATGTATACACCATATGTCTTTATACCATATATACCTAAATGTTACTCAAAGACAAAAAGCAAAGGCTTATGACCACACAATGAATTCATAATCTGAAACTCAGTGATTGTGTTCTACTGTGACCGGGGTGTATAATTCTTTCTTCAGGCAAGGGGCTGTCAATAGGCAGCTTCCAGAAATAATGAATGTTTGCAGTCATAATTTCATGGGTTGACTGAAACTTAATAGCCTTTATTTCCAATTTAGTTTGTGATATGTTCCAGTAGAAGTAGTCTCAAATGAAATATAGTCTATCACAATACTATTTAACCCTCTATTATTTTGTTCATCAGTCGATGCTGTTTGTTTGGGTTTATGCGTCTAGCTGTGGCAGACTGTCTGAGGCACTTTCATTCTTCTCTGCTGCTTCTGGCTTAGGTTTTCTTAGTCTGGTCCCCAGTGTACAGGAGAAGATTGCCCAGCAACCGTCTTAGAGATATTTGCCTCATCTGACACAGCCAGCTCTTACTCCATTCATGACTGAAATATCACCACCAGAAAAGAGTTGAAAAGGAGACAAAAAGATACACTGTGGATCTGAGTAGCCTACTTGTTATCCATAATGAAGTTGGGGCAAATGTTAAGATTCATAAATTAAATTCCCACTGTCTATAACGGTGGAAAAGTCAGACTACTGAGAGTAGGGGATTGATGGGCTAGTGTTTAAAGATCCACATGGGCAAAAACAACTGAGCAACTTGGTACCAGACAGAGTACCATCAACATTCTGGGAGAGGAAGAAATGAGTCACACTGGCGTGCTGTGCTGCTGAGGTGTGATTCAGAGAACAACCATGCACTCTAGATTTTCTTGATGCATCCTCTTAGATGCTGAGATTGCAAGCCTGGATTCCTACCGGGGTCACTTTCACTTGCTTTTTTCTTTTTCTTTTGCAAAACTATTCATAACTAGTGTTTATCAAAAACAAGAGCAAAAAATCTCCTAAAATGACTTCAACAAAACTAATTTTAAAACAAGTAATTACCTTTCCAAGTAGGTCTGGTGCATATTCACATAATAAACTATCAATTATTGTCGGGGTTGTGTTAGAGCAAATTAAACCAATGAAAACAAAGTTTAGCATAGTTGAAGGATAGTTCATCGGCAGGCCATTGCCTTAGCCCCTCTTTGCAGTGGTCACAGCTACAGTGCTATGTAGTTTCCATTGTACTGGTGCAGAGAACAGAAGACCTTACATTCATTCTGCAAGAGAAAAAGAATTTATCACCACAGCTCACTGTTCACCTAGACTGCAAAACCACATAGAGCTATCATCCATAACTGGTTAGGATGGCTGATATCAAAAAGACAAGTAGTGGTAGGGGAGACAAAGAGGCAGAAGCCCACATCCACTATTAGTGGGAATGTAAATTGGCCAAACATTACAGAAGTGACTCCAAACCACAAAAATAAAACTACCATACAACCCAGCAACCCTGGTTCTGAGTACATTTCTCAGGCAATGAAATCATCACCTCTAAGAGCTCTATGTCCTTAGCAGCATGGTTCTAATATGTGAGATGTGCATGGATAAAGAAAATTCATTTTTTTACATATACACATGAAGCAGAATCTGAGAAAATTCTGCTATGTGAGACAACATGGATAAATCTAAAGAGAATTTAGGCTAAGTGAAATAATTCAGGCAGAAGGATCAGTATTTCATGCTCTCAGTGATATGAAGAATCAAAAAGGAGCCAATTTCATAGAAGTATATAATAAACAATGGTTGCCAAAGACAAGGGGATTGGAAATACAGAGTAATGTGTTTTTAAAAGAAATACAAACTTATAGTTATAAGATGAATAGCGTCCAGGGTTTTTACATTTAACATGGAGCCTACAGTTGAGAACTCTGCTAATTAGATGAAGCTGGCTAAGAGTAAATAAAACATGTTCTCTCTCTGACCCATACTAACAAATAACAACCAACTGTGGCAATGTGTATACTAATTTGATTGTGGCGATCATTTCCCCCGATACATGGAATCACTACACCATAAACCTTGAGTATCCAGCCCACCATAATACCCTTGTGCTCCACATCTCTGAAGTCAAAAAGTTAAGATTCAAATATTTGGGGGAGGAAACTGAGCCCACATTAAACATGCAGACATTTTTTTTTGTCATAGTTTTCTAAACAATATGGTGTGGCAACTATTTCCCTGTCATTCACATTGCATTGGTTGTGATATATAATAAAGTATGTAAAATGA
>CABHPR010150076.1:29172-44804 GCA_902168415.1 Peromyscus melanophrys
AGATAGATAGATAGATAGATAGATAGATAGATAGATAGATAGATAGAAAGATAGAATAGATAGATAGATAGATAGATAGATAGATAGATAGATAGATAGATAGATAGATAGATAGATAGATAGATAGATGACAAGTAGTCAAACTGAAGATTGAAAACTTTGGAACTTTGAAAACTGTATTTATTTATACAAATACAATAGAGAGACATAGGGGATAGACAAAATAGGTAGATAACTATCTAAAGATATATCTAGGGGAATAGAGACATAAAATTTCATACTAATAACTATCTAGACATCCTGCTTAAAGAATGGGGCCATGTCCATCCATCTATAAAAGCATTTAAAGGAGTTTCTGACAATTTGCCACTTTGTTTATATTGCCACACTGTATATGACAAGCTACAAAGATTGTCAGCAAATTTGAAAGGTATGCTCAATGCATTCTGATATGATATAGAGACTACTGTCAAATGCAAAATGCAACCTGTGAGCCTTTTCAGGTGGTCAAAACTGAAGGTGGATTTTTGGTATTCATTAACTTAAAATGTTGATGTGTAGCCTACAAAGACTTACTTTGTGGGCCTAAAAGAACTCCTTAATTATCTTCCAAAACAGGTTAAACAATTAAGGAACTCTATTGGCTTTCTGGGGCTGCTCTAACCAGTGACCACAATGGGAGTGGCTTGAAACAAATATGTATGTTTTAAAGTGTTAGAACTAAATATGGCTGGGCGGTGGTGGCACATGCCTTTAATCCTAGCACTTGGGAGGCAGAGGCAGGCAGATCTCTGTGAGTTTGAGGCTAGCCTGGGCTACAGAGTGAGTTCCAGGAAAGGCACAAAGCTACACAGTGGGAAGAAACACGGTGGCATCAGATCACATGCCTTTGACAGTCAGGAAGCAAAGGACAGACAGGAAATAGGGCTGGGCTATCAAACCTCAAAGACCTGCCCCCAGTGACTCACTTCCTTCCTCAAGTCTTCTCAAAGATTCCACTTCCTATCCAAATAGCATAACCAGCCTAAGACCAACTGTTCAAACACATGAACCACATATAAACCACAACAAACATTCCAGGTATATTTGTGGTGAACACAATTAAACTGACAACAGGAAGCATTTAATTAACACAGTTTGAGAATTAACTTTATGCCAGAACCTAAATACCAATGAAAAGATAGATCCTGAGATATAAGATATGTGATAAACAAGAAAACAAATGGAGCTGAAATGAGAACTGTAAAAAAATATTTTAAAATGTTGCCTAAACTGAGTTATTTTGATAGTGCAAGTGGGTGCAATTAATATCTACATCAAGATGACAGATATAAAACAATACTATTCTTAAACTATCTGAGCCTTGTACCAGACTTTATGTTTTGGGCCACCAACTGGCTCCCAAATCATGACATGGAGACTTACAATTAGTTTTAAATGTTCAGCCTAACTTAGGCTTGTTTCTGTCTAGCTCTTTTAACTTAAATTAACCTGTTTCTCTTTATCTACCTTTTGCCTCATGGCTTTTTATCTTTTCTTTCCTTCTATATCTCTTACTTTCACTGCTTCTCATGACTGTCTGTCCAGTGGCTACCTGGCTGGCTGTCCCCAGGCATCTCCCTCTCTTTCTCCCTTGTTCTCTTTTCCTTCTTCTCTTCCCAGGAGCCTAGATTTCTCCTCCTATTTATTCTCTCTGCTTGCCAGCCCCGCCTACCTTTTCTCTGCCTAGCTATTGGCTGTTCAGCTCTTTATTAGACCAATCAGGTGCCTTAGGCAGGCAAGGTGGAACAAATGCAACACATCTTTATATAATTAAACACACATCCTTACATCATTAAACAAATGCAGCACAAACAAATGTGACACGTCTTTGCCCAGTTAAAATAATATTTCATAACATAGCCTTTAAAAAGATAAGACAGCGCCTTGAATTTGAAATATTGTTTTGCATTCTAGTTGTATTTTGAAAGGGTGCTCCCATGCTCTGAATTGAAGGCAGCAGGGATTTATGTATTTAATGATGGAAAATGATTTCTTTAGTAAAATGCTGGATAATTGACAGAAATAAACTATTTGTAAGCACTGGGGTGTTTCAATTCACCTCAAACTCAGCAACTGGTTTTTTGCTGTGAACTTTCTCACACACATTTCAAGAAGACTTAGCCACCTTTAAGTGTGAAACTCTTTCCTTGGATGTACACTGGTTAGGTGCTCTCAGATGACCTGTCTCTACATTGCCTTCCCTCTGTGTGTTTTACTTAACAGATTTGGTTGGAATGATTCTTTAAACTTTTCTGATTCTTTTTTTTTTAATGTTTCTGAAGTTAAAGCTACCATTTAAATCCTTAAGGATTCAATCGGGTTGTACAGTAAGTATTTAGCTATCCATACTCACTGAAATTCAAACACATTAATAGGATGAGAAGTTTGGAGTTTGCTTTGATTTTTGCAGAAAAAAAAATGTGGAAAAAACCTCAGCCAGCTGATAGTTTATTTTAAAAAGTAGGTCAGCTCACAGAATGAAAGGCTGTTTAATTAACTAGAAGCTTAAAAGCCAGGGTGGCTAAACCACTGTTTGCCTTATTAGAGATTGGCCTTTTAGACATAGATCTGGATGGGTTCTAGACAGTAATAATCAAATGCATGATTACTAGAGCCCCTGGTTACAACATACAATAATACATAGTATGATAATTACATAAAAATAAATCACCATGTGTCCACAGACCTTTATTCCAAGTATTCAGGATAGGCTTTCACATATAACCAAAAAAATGCAATAATAAAGTAATGATTTCCAACTAAAAATAAGAACATTTAAAGTGGGCTGCCAATCAGTGTGGGCTGAAGCCATTAGGAGATTCCCAGGGTAAGCACTGTAAGTGCAGAAGAGAAGACAGCAAGAAGGAAAGGGCGTGTACAAAGATACAATGAGCAGAAGGAGGGATGAGCATGTATTGAGTAACTAACAAATGACAAACAGAACACAGAACACCTCCCATTCATTGTATAAAGGCTGGGAGATAAGTATGCAAGTAACACGGCTAAAAGGCAAGAGATATAATATCTGTGCAAGAACTACCTGAAGCCAGAACCTGCTTATTGCCGGGGTAAAGCATGGCACCAATTCAACGCTGTTGTGGGAAGACCACCCTAGCACCCTAGTGGGGAGGCCTGAGGACTTAGGAGTGGCCCTCCACACAGCAAGCAGAGCCCGCTCCCGGGAATGCTCTTCGCCAAATACACACCCACAGAGGTGATGCTTCCTAATTTAGAAATTGGCACCTCGCCTTCAGTTTTCTCTTCTACAACTATTTAAAGGCATTACTCTAAGACTTCACATATTACAAGGCAACGTGTGAAAAAAGTGTCTTTACACAGCTGCCTGGGGGAGTAATTTTTAGCAATTTGAATTTATATTAATATCAGCTATAGTCTAAGTGTAAATGCGGTGAGTCAGGGCCCTGCCACTCGGCATATTTGAGGGCCATTATTCTTTACTTGTTTGCCATCAGTCATGAGATTTATTTTTCTCTCTAATATAAAAGAACTGCATGGGAACAAATAGTAAAAACAGTAACTTAGCTTTTCCTCGAAGTTGCTTAGCCTGCCTACCCACTTAGGGGTCAATGTTTCAAAGGTTTTACATCTATACACACATGACTAGCAAAGGACACCAGAGTTTCCAGGGTAAAGAAATTCCTTGAACTAACGCAGTTCTTGTTCACTTTCTCACTGTTGGAAAGGGACCTGTTATTACTTTCTTAGTTCAGAGGTTAATAAGGGCTACTGATGCCATCCTCACCTCGGCACATGGAACCTCTCTTCTACAGCTTCATTAGTTTTGATCAACCCATGTGAAATCCTAGGAGAAAAAAAAAAGCTATTATATTATACAAGGGAGATGTCAGTGATTGTGTTATCAGCATTATTTCAGTTCTCTTAAACTGAAATGTAGATGCTGCTCAGTGTTTTACATTCCTTAATATGAGGATTGTAGCAAGGTAAGTATCATGCTCATTAACTTAGATTTTACGGGGAAATAAGAGCAGCTAACACTGGGTAAAAAGGGTTTCTTTCCCTGGTTAAAGTGGGCAGGTGTGTAACACATTAACTCATAAACAGGTTAAGTGCAAAACAGCCTTTCTTTCTGTGGATTTTGCTGGAGAAAACTGTCTAGGTAAGAAAAGGGGGGTGGAAAAAGAGAAATGCTTTTCAAGGTTGCTGACAGAGTACACTAAGAGCTTCTTCAATCTGAGCATTCATTTGAAGATTATATTTAAACTATGGACAGATTTTATACCAGGCATTTGCAGAGCAACCTGAAAATGGCCAATACAGAATTGATAATCTTACTGAGGAGGCAAATAAGTAGGTCAACAATGAAGACAATATGGTAAGTGGTAAGGACAGTGCTGTCTGACTTGGAGTGTCAAAGAAAAATCTTCCCTGTGAGCAACTTTCAAGCTGAGATGTAGTATGTGATGAGTTGTCTAGTTGAGCATTGATGGAGTCAGAGTTGGAAAGGGTCATATTTGTGATTCTCCAGGCAATGGTAATCATACATTCAAGGGACTATGGTATACTTTATTATTTTCAAAGCAACAAAAAGCAGTATACACGGAGAATTCCACTGTAGGGATTCCCTAATACACATGCTCTAAATGTACAAAACCATGAGTATTCCCATTAAACACATTAAACCCCTTTGAGCAGATAATACTGAACTGTAATGTAATCAAAGGCTAACTACACAGGAGTGTTCCAAGAGGATCCAATGGGTTGGGAGAAAAGGGAGCTTATCTCACTGCTTTCTCTCTTCAGTGCCCCTCTGTATTTAAAAGTTACATGAAAATGCAGGATGCCAAATGACTCAGGCTCCTCAGAGGAGGTTTAAAATTTGTGTGCCGCAAATATGCTCTTTGACTCTCTGGTGAGGAGAAGAGGCAAACCACATATGTGTAAGGAAGCACAAGAAAGTGTCAGCATTTGGCTGAGATTAGGCAGGTTTAACAAAGAAGCTACATGGCAAAGCATCAGATAACCTGGGCACCAGCAGAATTCCATGCAGAATGTAGCAAGCTCTTTGATCTAAATGGGATTACAGTAAGTGGAGTGAAAATTTATAGCAGGAGATGCCTGGAGAAACGTGTGTCCTAAGACTTTTCTTACTTGTAATACTTAACGTTAAAATATAACCATTTTCTCCTTTCCTTTTCCTCTATCTAACCCCTCCTATGTACCCACCCTGGCTCTCTCTGAGGTCTCTTTTTTAATGGATTCATTTTATTCCTTGATGATTGCATGCATGTATTTACTGCATTCTGATTACTCTCTCCCTCAACCCTGTACTGTTTCCCTCTCATTATCATCACACACACACACACACACAGACCCACACAACACCACCAATCTCTATCAGTCCCTTACCAGATTCATGACTTTTGGTGGCCCAGCTTCATTCCACACCTATAGGCCTCCTTGGCAGATGTCCCATGGTCTTGCATTCCCAATAGTCTGGAGTCTCCAATAGAACTTATGTTTCATCTTCAAAGCTTCACACAATTGTCTTTCAAGGCCAACTTGCAGGGACTCTGACTCTGCCACATATTTTC
Organism: Peromyscus melanophrys; assembly: GCA_902168415.1. Lineage (NCBI taxonomy): Eukaryota > Metazoa > Chordata > Mammalia > Rodentia > Cricetidae > Peromyscus > Peromyscus melanophrys. Next base: position 34,788 of record CABHPR010150076.1, read on the forward strand.
TGTTCTTACCTGTTCTCCATGACCCCTTCAATTTTGCATCTTTCAGGGTTTAAAACTAGTAGTGTGTGGGTGCCATGCCCAAGTTCTGCCATCATCTAGAGATATACCCTTGCCCCTTGGAGCACAGCTATCTCAGCTTCTCTGTGCTGACCCAGAGGAAACACTTTCATATTGTCCCAGTTCAAAACTCTAGGTTTCTCTTTAATGGCACTGACCTTTGGCAGTCACAGTTGCTTTCTTGTCTGCATAGCCATTTGAAAGTGTAAAACTTCCCCACAAACTTTTCCTTAATCAAATTAGTCCATTATCATTTTTGTTTGTTTATTTGTTTTCCTTCCAACTTCACTCAAGTTCATGGGACACAAGCAGAATAAAGTCAGATTCTTGGGCACAATATCACATAAATGGTCTTAGAAAAATCCATGGTTAACAGTTCTTGTTTCCCTTGAAACTCACAAGCAGGACCTCAACTGTCCACATTTTACTCAGCAGTGCTGTCTTTCGAGCTCCCACTAGAATGGTTCATTAATCTCTGCTTCCAGCATTCAGTTGCTTTTTAAGTTCAAGACTCCAAACTCTTCCACATTCATTCTACAAAATAGCTCCAAGGATCTAAAAGCCACATGGTCAAGTTTATCCCCCACTTTGGATTCAATATCCATCTTAGTTTCATTCCTGTTGCTAATGATGAAATATTCTCACAAAACTAACATGGTTGAGAAATGGTTTATTTGGTTCACAATTAAGGTTAAAGTTAACCAGAACAGGTATGTCAGAGCAGCAGGAACTTGAAAGAACTGGTCACAATACATCAGTCAAAACCAGAGAGCAATTAATTAATATTTGCATGCTAATACTTAGCCCAGTCTCCCCATTTTATACAGTCTATGATTTCCTACTCAGGCAATGGTCTCACCTACAATTAAAATGGGTTTCTCATCATAATTATCTTAATCAAGATAAGCCTTCACCAGTATTCTCAGAGGCTAAACTTAATCTAGACAATCCTTCACAAGCATGCTCAGAGGCCTGCCTTTTGGGTACCAAGCTGGCAATTAATATGAGCCATCACAAGTAAGAAATTACCATGGTTTCCATCACCAGAGAAAAAACACAAGACCGAAGGAACCACAAAATTATTTAATGGTTAAGGTTTAACTATAATGCACAAAGGGAACATTTCTCCAAGAGAATTATTAAACTCTTGAGTTAGCCAAGAGTTTGGATACTTCATGCCAATGAACTTATAATCCTTTGCTGGGTGGACTTAATTGTCTATTGATGGTAGTGAAAGCCATAGCATTCAAGCATAGCTGGAAAGGTTTTTCCAGGCAGAAAGTAGCTAAAACTTTCTCTGGAGTTCTTTCTGGTAGACAGCATAAATGAGTATGCTCATATGTTCAAAGCAAGAAAACAGCAAATACGAAGACAGAAATTATCAGAGGGTAAATATGAGCCACATATAAGTGTGAGAAGAAAGAACATATGAAAGAGACAGGACAAGCAAAGTATGAAAAGCAAGAAAATAATTGGTGAAGTATCAGGGCAGTCATGCACATAATTTGTATATGTATAAACAAAAGTGTATGTTGTCATAGGGACACATTTATAAGCATGCTGCCTGTGAGGGGAAAAAACAGAAGGGACCTCGGTCAATGAAGACTGCCACTTTTACCTGTGCTGTAAGTCCAAAACATGATGTGACCATGGCCACATTTTTAAAATTTCTTGTTATTATTCTCTGTAGTTTTATGTGTGATCTTTTTTGTTTTATTTTCACTTTTGGAACTTCTCAAAATAAAGAGAGAGGTGTGGAAAGGATTTTAAGAACGTGAAAAATCAAGGCTATGGACTCCCCAGCCCATAATGAATCAAGGGAGTCAGGCAGTATGTAAAGCTGCAGCTCAGCAGAAGGGACTGAAAGGCAGTTTCCAATCTGGGACAGAGAGAGAAGAATCTTTAGATTCCTTACCAGTGCTGTGCTTTCCCCAAAACTACCTCCACAAGCTACTCTGTGTGGCTCAGCTTTGTTTATTCACTAAGGGTGCAGATTACCTGATGTGCTTTCTGTCAGCCTATGTTTACAGACATGTGATCATGTTTGACAAGCACTGTGAGCCTACACAGGTATACACTGAGAAACCATGCATGTAGGATCAGAGGGGTTTGCACTCCTTTGAGGTGGTGGTCCCAAGCTCTACTTGAACCACTGTCGTGAAATGTTCACAGATTCTCTCACATGATTCTTTTCTATTATATGCCTGCTTTCCCCAAAGGTAACTTTATTCTAAACCAGTGTCAATGTAATAGTGATATTTGTTGTACCAAATGTCATTAATATTCTAAATATTATTAGTAGATTATGTTAGCAAGCAAGAGGCTTTTCGTAGCCCATAAAGGAGACCAGGGTGGGTTTAAAGTTTACAAGCAATAACCTGGGGCTCTAAGTACTTGCAGATCTAGGTAAGAAAGTCTGGGAAATTTTGAAAGATAAATAAACAGAACCCAAACACAAAGAAATAGATCAAGATGTGTGTTTTATTGTTCGGGGAAAAAGAGCAACTCAGAGGATTGGGCAACTTAATGAATTTTCTGAGATATATAAATGAGTTTAAGAATAGTATCAATAGAAGATGGGTGGTGTGTGCCTGTGATACCAGCACTCAGGACATTGGAGAAGAATAATCTAGGGTTCAAAGCTAGTCTGCTCTACAAGGTAAGACATGGTCTCAAAATAAATAAATAAAACCTGAAGTGATGGTTCAGTGGAAAGGAGTGCTTGCCACACAAACATGAGGAATGAAGTTCACATCCTCCTCACCTACACAGAAGACAAGTTCGTATGTCGGTATGTGCCTGTGATCCCTGTATTCAGGAGGTAGATATGGGGACTAGAGCACATGAATTGTCAAGCTCCAGGATCAGTAAGAGACCATTCCTCAGTAAATCAAGTGGAGAGTATTGTAGGAAAATACCCATTGTCAACCTTCAGCTTCAATAGGCACTTACATACTTATACACATGCACTCACACATACACACGTGAAATAAATACACAGATAACATAAAAACAGGAAAACAAAATCATTAATAATGCTGCAGATGAAATAGATATTCAACACAGGGTGGCTTTTAGATCTTCAAGCACAAGGGGACCTTGAATATAAATGCCCCACTACCTCAGAAAGTTCCTCTGAAGCTTAGAAGAAAGTGAGATCCTGTGATTAAAGAAGAACATAGAGTTTTTACTTATTTATGCATTATGAGTCATGTCAATACTCAGCCTACTAGTACCATCTTACCAGAAACGAAGCAAAAAGTGTCTGAGGGTCACAGAGCAATGCCGATTATAAATTATCACTTCTAGGCCTGTTGCTTAGCGACCAAAAGAGCCATCTTCTTGCTGGCAGCATCATTTGCATTCACTTACATATACTTGAGTGAATTCTCAAGCTGAAAGAGAAACCAAAAAATTAGTACCTGGATACATTAAATGAAAGAGACACTACTGCATGAGTAAGATGAAAATCTACAGCCTGGGTTAGAGTCTGGGAACCTTGGAAAGATAAGTGGTGACTTTGGAGGCTACCTGGACCACAGTAGAAATTTTGCTAATGGAACTGGACACCAGAAAACAATTGACCACTCACCTGAAAGCAACTTCCAGCTGTAACTGACTCTTCAGTGATTTTGTGATAAAGAAGATTTTTTTTTCCTGGCTGACAGGAGCTGACAGTTTAGCTGCTAGTCTTCAAGCCCTGTTATACGTTATATATGTGACCATGTGTATCCCTGTATGTGACATGCACACAGACAGAAATATCACTTCTGAGTGTATCTGTGTAGACGTTATTTTTGCAATAGTAAGAGCGGAGTATTGCAAAAAGTGCCATAGTTTCTCCCGTTACTAAGTGAAACAGGAAAAAGAAATAATCAAACACAAGGGAAGGAAAACAGCTTTAGCAGAGGCCTCTCTCCCTCTCATGTGGGGTTGTTTCTAACCAGGGGTGAAATGCAGATGAAAATGAAAAGTGAAAGTTTAAATGTGTTTTGTATAAAGTCAGGAGTCAACATGCCAAGCGCTGAATGAGCAGCGGCTGTGTTGGGAGAAGTGCGATACCATTTGAAAAGCTGGATGTAGAGGTGAGCAATGACAGAGACTGAGAACCATACTGTTCAGGTGTTAAGTTTCAATACAGGAGATGAGAAACAGCAGGGCAGATAGAGGGCCTAGGATAAACAGTTTGAGCAAATTATGTTTGGTTGGGACTTGAGAAAAGTGTAGGGAGAGGAATGTGGGCTAGGTTTATGATTAAGAAAAGGGGAGGGGCAGAAGTCCACCTCACGTATTTTCACAAGAAACCAAATAAATATAACTTTAACTCTGCATAAAGATATCTATGCATTCTTCAAAGGCCTTGTGCAAACACTGAGGATATGAGGAGGAAGTATGCTACTTGGCAAATAAGAAGACCGAGATTTTAGGCCATGGCACCTTACTTTTCCAGGGTTACTTTGCCAGGAATTTGATGGGCTATTCTTATAAGTAATAATTAAAATCTAAACCATATATATATATGTCCATCCATCCATTTTGGTTCAAATCTCAGACATGTATAACACTGTCTGTTGCTTGTGTTAATGCTCAGAATAGCATTTAGCTTTTCTTTGAATGCAGAATCTCCATCCTGGATGCTAACAGTCTGGTTGTCTTAAGGCCATTGAGGCCTGAGACCTCAGACTGGCTACCAGTCTATTCCATCTGTCAGCTTTTGACATCTCTTTCCAGTGCAGTGATTTCATCAGTTTGGAAGGTGGCAGCTGGAATAAATGACTTTGGATTTTCTGCTACTTCACATATTAATCCAGTAACTTCCCCATATTGGCTCCCCCCCCAAACCCCCTTGCTTACTTTCTGATTACAATCTAACATGAAGGAAAGGCTCACAGGGAAAACTGTTCTTGATTTTTAATTTTTTGTCATATTATATAATATTGACATACACACAAAAAAAAACCAGAGAAATGTGCTTCTGCTAAGTAAATGTTATTATACTAAGTAACAAAATGTATGAAGTTGATATGGGGGCTTGAATCTTGTTTTTACATTTATTTGTTTGCTCCCTTTCTCTCTCTCTCCCTCCCTCACCTCCCCCCCCCCGTGTGTGTGTGTGTGTGTGTGTGTGTGTGTGTGTGTGTGTGTGTGTGTTCGTGCACAGATGTGCCCAGGCATGCGCATATGTGTGGGTGTGTAAAGTTTGCCCCTGTGATGAGGGAGGCCTGAAGAAGGCATTAGATGTCCTCATTTATCATTCCCTGCTTATGCCTTTTGAGGGAGGGTCTTTCCCTGAACCTATGCTTTTTTTCCCTCAGACTGGAAGCCAGCAAGTCCCACCAATCCTCTTTTGTCTCTACCACTTTCAGAGCTGGGGTCGTCAGCAAGTACAGGATGCCTGGCTTCTTAGACCAGTGCTGGGATCTGAGCTCCAGTCCTCATCATCGTGCACTGAGCTCTCTGACCTGCTGGTCTGTCTCTTCAGTCCATGACAGTTCAGTTTTACGATTCCTGGTCAATTCTCATGTTCTGCATCTTGGTTTCTTTTATATTTCCAGTTTGTCCTGATTTGTGACAGTGCATTGTCAATGCCTGTCATTTTGAAGGTTCCGTTGAACCACTTGCCAATAGTAAATTATTATAATTAATACTTAATAACAATTATTATTATTACTAATTATGTGACAGGAATGTTCAGATTTTATTTGGTAAAGTGTTCACTTTGTTTGCTTTTCTGAGTAGTCTGGTTTGGCACTCAGTCTTAGATTTTGTTTTATTTTGTATCTACATGATTAGAGTGTAAAAAGATCTGAACTCATCCTGAGACACTTTACAGCATCAGTTCACAAGAGATAAGTTGTCTCTGCTGTGTGATGCTTAAATTGTCATTTGGCTCCTACCATTGTCCTGGGATAAAGAGTAAGGCTTCAAAAATAGTCTGCTTACATTTAATTTTGAGGAAATCTTTGAGAGATCTTTGTTGTAATTTGTGTATGAGTAAAAAATATCATATGAGTGTTCTCCCAGTGGCCTCTAGGGAAAATTCCCTGCTGACATGTCCTTTCATGATCTCAGAATGCAATGCAAATATTTTATTTGAAACTTTATGTGTTAGTCTGCACTTATGATAATTGGCTTGATGGAAGCTGAAAATTTGTGTGGCAATGGTCCCAATAAAGACTGATACACATACATGATGGTCATCTGAACTTCAAAGAGAAGAGACAAATACTCCTGGCTCACTCTGAGTGACTGCAGCATCTTAACAGATGTGTCAGGAATGTATGACAAAGTGATGTATAGAACTCTCATAGGCAATCAGTTAAGGACATTCTCGGTCAGAAGAACTCCAACAGCTTATCTTCAAGGCATTGGGGTGGGTGGGGGGCTGGGGGGTCGTGATTCACACCACACCTGGAACTAAGCCACGTTCCTTGGTGTTGCAACTTCCAGAGATGCAGAAGAGTGGAAATTAGCCCGTTGTTGACACGCTGGCAAGGAGTCCCTGAAACTAAAGCCTGCATTTTCTCAGCAAGGCCAACTGATACCCACTGATAGTTAAACTTCTAAATATTAATTCTGGAAGCTGAACTGAAAAATATACTTGATATGGATTTACAAAAGAAATGACAGAATAATTTACTTCAAAGGTTTAAAAAGGCATTGTGGTGCTTGATGATAATCCAAGCACTTGGGAGGCAGAGGCATAGAAGTTCAAGATCATTCTTATATGGAAAGTCCAAGAAAGCCAGGATGCTGTGTGAGACACAGTCTCAAGAATAAAGGAGGTAATCTTAATTTGTTCTAATTGTAGTTTAGTTTCAACTACGTGTTCAAATGTTTAAAGACCTGTTAAATCTATATTGCTAAATCTATACCATGAAACTTAGGTACTCTTGGCCTCTGAAAGCCTATTGAAACTGCATATTTGGGTCTACTAAATATGCCTCATAAAATATTATGATGATTTGAATATGGCATTAAGGTATATGATTGCCTAAAGCACGTACTTTTGGGAGACAATAAGTATCTGAAATATTTTATTGAAAGTACAGTTTTTAGGCAAAAAAATATTAAATGAGTCATAAAATGTTTATTAAGTTAAAGAATTTTGTATTGTCTATATAGATTGAATAAATATTTTCTTCCAACACAAACTCTAGAAAGAAATTAAATTTTGTTGATTTTTCATGGTTTTCAGATATATTGGGCTTTTTTAAGTGAATATACAATGCTTACATCTATAAATGACATTTGGAAGTTGTATGGAGAATAGATATAAATTTACATAATAGTTTTAAAAACTTGTAAGAAAATACATGCAATTAGGTGACTACGACCAAAATGTTCTTTATAAGATTTTCAATGCCTTGAATTCAGAGAATTTGGAATAGTGATCTACTTCACAATTTTAAAAAGACTAACTTTAAAAGATAAAAAATGTAATGTTTTATTTTTCCTGTTGTTATTTTTTTCATACTATTAACAGAAATTTCTAATTAGATTGAAATCTGTAACAAGCATATTATAGCACTGGTTAAATGGGCCAACCCTATGTGAGATACACTTATTTTCACTGATGAAAGCTTCAAAAACTTTTTTAAAAATGTTTTAAAATGTGGATTTTCTGAAGGATTTTTCTAAGGTTAGTATTTAATACACAAATTAAACTAGAACCTAATTCTCAGTGTCTGAACCAACAAGGCATGCGTAAAAATATTATCCAGCTCTTGGTACCATTTTCAGAAAGAATTGGCATAGAAGGGGCTGGGAAGATGGTTCAGAAATGAACAAGCTTGCTGAACAAGCGCCAGGATGGGCTTCAGAGCCCCAAAACCTATGCAGATGCGGGGCTCCAGGTAGGCATGGCCAGGAGCTACTCCTTCTGTTTTGTAGCGGCTTGAATTTGCTCATGAAGGGTTCTATTGGCACTAACTCCTTGACATCTGTCACTTATTTTGCCGCCCTCCCCCAACACATAGATATTCTTGGATTGAGATCAGAAAACTGGGATAGATGTCCCTGCTTCAGGGAACGGTGGGAATCAAACCAGACAGTTAATCAGCGTGGCTTCAGAGAATTGTTACAAGACAGGAAAAGATGTTGTCAGAATAAGATGGACCCACGGTGAACACCCAGCACTGCAGGGGCTGAACAGGAGGATTCTGAGTTCAGAGCCAGCCTGGACTGAATGCAGTCAACTGGGACAGTCTTTCTGAAAGTAACCAAGGTGCAGAGTTCATCAGGAGCTGTTTCTTGTGCATCAGCTAACACTAACTGACTGTCTTTCAATGTTGGCTCCTAATTGTATTTTGTTTATGACATTTGTTTCAGGCACAGACGTATTTCAGGAAATTTCACACCAACTCTATCATATCATCCCAAATTCCCCAATACTAAAAATAAAGAAAAGGGCATTGTAACTGCCCTTGTGTGTGTGTGTGTGTGTGTGTGTGTGTGTGTGTGTGTGTGTGTGTGTGTCCCAGTTTTTACTTCAATCATTTTTTTTCTATAAAAGTGTAAGGCTACTACAGGCAAGGAGAAAAACTGGAGAAACTTGGTCTCCGCATTTTTGCCAAACTATAAACCCATTTTCCTTTATGAATTTATTTTCTAATGTCTTTGAGAATGAGAATGTTTGTGAATCATTGAGAAGTGTATTTATGAATCTAAGTGCCTGTCCCATAATAACATGTTTGTTTTCCAGTGAACTAATGACAAGGTGCTTTCAACTCCACTCTTCTTGGATTCTGAGTCTGGTCTTCCTTTTAGTATTTGTAAATAGATCATGCTTTCATCTTTTACAGTCTTGGAAAGGATTTTACACTTTTCACAAGAAATCTTAGAATCCCTAGGGTCAATGATCTTATGGTCATTTCTTATTTTCCTTCTTGACGGCACTAATGACCACCAAACCAACAATTATACATCCGTGTTAATATCGCTTGATCCTTCGTCTACCATGACATGTTGGTGTCCCTTGGAAGTTTCTTGCTGGAAACCTTTTCCTCACAAAGCTCATCTTCCCAGTATATTGATGTATTAGCCACCATCAGCGTCCTTCAATTTTGTTTTATAATATCTGCTACTTCTCAAACAGATTCTTTTTATGATAAATTAATCACCACTCAGCTTTGCCCTCTATTTCATGATCAGGGCTGCTCTTCAGAATCACAGGAACCATTAATAGCATTACGAAGTCTAAGCTCTACCCAAATCCCTGAATGAATCACAGAGTGAGGCCACAATAGCATTATGTTTTAAATGCCCTCCAGGTGATTTGTTAGGCTTTAATTTCTTGAGCATTAATATGTGTAGGAGCCACCTGAGGATTTTGCTGAAATATAATTTTTGATATAGCACTAATGTGGCTCCTAAGTCTCTACATTTCTGACAAGCACCCAGGAACACACTGGCTCTGGGCCAGTGGTTTTAAGATGGCTCTAAAATGAATCACCCAAGGAAATTTACAAATCCCTGCATCATGGTTCCCAGCACCAGACATCAGCTTTTTGTTTTAGTTTTCCTAGTTGCCTCTAAATCTCTATTTTTGACAATGAATACAGGAAAGATGAGGATGCCATATCTGTCACCTCTTCCATTTCCAAACCTAAAGCCATCTCCAAAATACCTTTCCTGCAAAAGCTTCTGTAATTGGCTCTTACTTTAAATGGCATGTCTAAAACAACTGTTTAGGAAATAAATGTTAGTTGTTGTTGGTTACTACTTCTGTTTCCATATAGTAAGATAATCCCTTTAAGTATCATCTGTTGCAGATAGTCTAAATCCAAGTGAACTTTTTCACCTATCAGATCTCAATAAAAATACCAAAAGATTGCTTCATAATTAGTACCATGACATGGACTCCTTACAAAATAAATATATAAACATGGATTCCATGGAGGGATTATATATATGAGAGAGAGAGAGAGAGAGAGAGAGAGAGAGAGAGAGAGAGAGAGA
>CABHPR010150077.1:3441-27143 GCA_902168415.1 Peromyscus melanophrys
CTCTCTCTCTCTCTCTCTCTCTCTCTCTCTCTCTCTCTCTCTCTCTCAATGCGAGTTATAATGAATTTATGCACCTGTTTGTTGCAGAGGCTCTAAAATATATTCTGTTCCCAGCACCAGCAACACTGGCACATTTTTCAAGATGTAATCTTCTTAAAGACTCAGGAGAAAGGCCTCAGCCATGGTTCAACAGACCTTCCACATTCTCTGAACAATGCAAATGTTTTTGAACCATTACTGTAATCTAGGCTAGACAGTCTTCCTCAGACTTTAACATTTACATAAGTCTTTCTGATAAATTACTCATCTTGAAATACCAGTGTGAATGAAATGTTAAGTGCAAACACGGAATCTTACCTTTTGCAGTAATTTCAGATGCAAAAGTATGAGTATGTTTTTAAACTAAACAATTCTGTTTATCACTTTACACATATCAAGAAACAATTTCATCTGTTCCCAGAGTTGAAGAACAGGTCAAATAGCTGACATTAAAATAGAATGTTACTTCTGCTTCTGTGTAAATTTTTATGTACTCTCCGTATTTCATTTATGCAAACAGTAAGCTCTATGTAAAGTTTCATATCAAAGTGAAACCATAGTTCATAAACTGATACATGCATATTGTTTGTGAGCATTTCCATAAGTATTTTGATATAATGTATTTAGATCATTTTTTTATAATTAATTATTTCACCTTGTCTTAGAGTATTATGTAGAAACACACAGATTCTGGGCTTGGAATGTTTCATTCAGAATCTGTAAATCTCATGTTAGTTTTAGACTTTTGTTTGCTTTTTCTTTGAGGTTTGTGTTTGGTTGGTTATTCTCTCCCTCCCTCTGTTCTCTCTCTCTCTCTCTCTCTCTCTCTCTCTCTCAAGATGTGGTCTCAACACTCTGACATAGGAATTCCCAGACTCCTGGATTTCTTCCTGTCTCTGCCTCCCAAATATTGGAATTCCAGGCTAGGAATCCACCAAACACAGCTATCTAATGACAATGTTACCATATATCAGTGCTATGTAGTTATCTAATTTAAGAAATACTAAATTTTTTAACACGACTATCATGAGAGAAATCATGAGAGAAATCTTGTTTTTTTTTTTTGGTTTTTCGAGACAGGGTTTCTCTGTGTAGCTTTGCGCCTTTCCTGGAGCTCACTTGGTAGCCCAGGCTGGCCTCGAACTCACAGAGATCCGCCTGCCTCTGCCTCCCAAGTGCTGGGATTAAAGGCGTGCGCCACCAACGCCCGGTGAGAAATCTTGTTTTTAAAAGAATCATTTCTCAGTGTCAGTTAAGAGGAAGCAAACATCTTTAAGCAGTTACTTGTGTTATCACAGAGGCTATGATGAATATGTCAATTTTCACGTAGATGAGTTTGCCCCTTCGTTCCTCTTCCAAGTCTATTGAAGGAGCATCCTCCTTTGATGAATAAAATAATTATTTTAAAATAAGTGTCATGAACCTGCTGGGAAATTAGTTGGCTTTATTTTATTGATTAGTAGTGTAGATTCAAAACAGTTATTTCAGATTAATTGCATATTTCCGAAATTCATACTTAATTCAAGGAAAGCCTGGTGATCTTTGGCCTATTAACTTTACTCCTCAGACTATCTAGGAACTTCAGTAAAAGTCATTGTGTTTTCATTCCAAGGTAGTATTGTTTGGAGCTAAGATCACCATTTCAAAGGATGATCATTTTGGAAACTTAAGTATAATTTGTACCAGTAAAGAGTGGGATGCTTGCTGCTTATACTTATAGGTTTATTAGAATCACGTATAGGTCTTGCACTGATTACTATGCACATATTTGATGGTATTTTAGTGTCCTGGGGAAAGAAGCTAGGTACATGTGTTATCCTTCATGTAACATCCTATTAGTCTGAAAACTTTATAATGGCCTCAGATTAATAACACATTTACTCCATCTGTGTTAAAACAGAGGCAGTATGGGAAGGGTTTTAGTCTGCTGTTTTGCAACGCTGCGTCTAGACCAATCTACCAGCAATTAACTATATGTTTCTGTGTCTCTCTAAGCTTTGGACAAAACTGCATACTTTATTACTAAACACCTAATGGCTAGTGCAGAGATAATTGACATACGGTTTTAAAATTACAGTTATTTTACAAAATGTTTTGGGCCTTTTGTTAATAGCTCTCAATTTTTGCTTTCTGGGGGAGGTTGACAGTGGAATCACCACACTGATCTTGGACATCAAGAAAATAAAACATTCAGCAAGCCTTGATTGTATGAACTGCCACAATTACAGATTTTAAATAAAGCCTAGTAATTCACACAGCATACTGTGTGTTGAAATGGAATGGGTCAGGTAGCAGACATGTGTAGCATGAATCTTAAAAGTTCTTATTAATAAAATCAAACCCGAGGCCAGTTATTGTGGTGAACACTGGAAGGTCAGAGAGACAGAACAAGCCACAGCTATCTCACCTCGCTGAATCCTCAGCTGGTCTTGTTTCCTCAGACTGGATGCCCCGAGCTCTCATCCAGAATGGGTCTCAGCTGAACTGCTGCTCCAAAGCCTAAACGCTTAACCAGGCCAAATGCTTCTCCAGGCCAAATGCCTCTCCAGGGCAAATGCCTCTAGTTTCTGGTCCTCACGCCTTATATACCTTTCTGCTTTCTACTACCACTCCCTGGGATTAAAGGTATGGCTTTCTGGGATTAAAGGTGTGTATCACCGTGCCTGGCTATTTCCATTGTGGCCTTGAACTCAGAGATCCAGAGGGATTTCTGTCTCTGGAATGCTAGGATTAAAGGCGTGTGCTACCACTGCCTCCTAACTTCTATGTTTAATATTGTGGCTGTCCTGTTCTCTGACCCCAGATAAGTTTATTAGCATACACAATATTTTGGGGAACACAATACCACCACAGACATGGTTCAGAACATTGACAGAAGCAGCCATGAAGCATGCCAGGTACCCTACAAATCTCATCAAAGTGGAAGAAAGACACCCATGGAAGTGTTCTGTTTTGAATCAACGGCTTTTGTTCAAACTGGCTCCATATTAACATATATAAAAATAGATCTTTGAAAACAACATTATTTAAATAATTAACGTGGTGAGGGGTGATGTGCCTGTCATTAAAAAAAATTAAAATGTCTATCTGCATTTATTTAGAATAGAGAGAATGTTTGTATGTGCCTACTAAATATGTTTTGAAAAATGAACTGATGTGGAATAGCTTCTTAGGAGTATAATCTATAAGACTGTTGAAAGATCTGTTTTTCTCTAAGTATTTAGAATGTAGGAACCTTACAGAGTTGCCTTTTGTAAGTACTTACTTAATTGCTTCAGTTCTTTCTTCAAACATGGCAAACAGCCCCTTTGCAGAAAGCAGTAATGTAATAAAGATTTCCCTAGTATTTCATAAGTATTTTGAGTCTGGAAGGATATATCAGGAAACTTAAAGGAATAATTATTCCTGATGACTTCTAGAATTGAACTGTTTTTTGTTTACTTAAAGAAGGGTAAATTGATGATGGTTTTACAGGTTTGCATTTCTTTCTCATTTTTTGTCAGATATTCCATAACCACTAGAGGGCACTCGCTTTCTCCTCTAGCCGCATTTCTTTTACTTGGAATTGAGCTGCGAAGGATCTCTAAAACAGGAAACAGGGAAAACACATTTTATTTTCAAGCACTGAAAAACTACTGTTTTGCTAAAGTAAAACTATGAACTTATGCATATATATTTTTAAAATATAGAAGCATGAAAATATGAAAAAGTTTCATTGATGTGCAAAGTGCTCTGAGTAGTTTTACAGATTTCCCATTGTCTCTGTTTTTCATTAAGAAGGCAATTCACAAATGAGTGCATCAAATCCACTAAATACCACCATTTATAAAAATAAAACCATCAAAATGAAATTTGCTATGAAATGCAAGATGATTGTTTTCCACATTACCCGTGGGCTATAACATCATGTGAGAATTATTTATGACTTGGGTATTTAATGTTTGTTATCCCAGGGCCCTGCTGGGAAGGACGGACTACCAGGACACCCTGGACAGCGTGGAGAGACTGTAAGTGGCTCATTTTTTGTGTTTATTGTTTTTAATATTTTTAGAATGAAATTCGCTCTCAGAGAACACAATTTCATAAAAACCTGTGTTATTATTAACAGTTAAATTGCCAGCTGAAAACTAGTGAAATTCTTTCTTTTTTTTCTTTACTGTGGCATGTTTAACTTTATTTTACTAGTAACATCTCATTCAGTTTTATTGTACTCTACTTCTCCCCATTGTAATTAACTTTTTTCTTTTATTGAAAGTAAATTTATATATATATGTATATATATACATATATATATCTAATTTTAGATATCAGCCACGGATTCCCCTGTCCTCCCTCCTCCCACACCCCCCCCCCCCAGCCCCCCCCCCCTTCCCATCTCCTCCAGGGCAAGGACTCCCCTTGGGATTCAGTTCAACCTGGTAGATTCAGTCCAGGCAGGTCCAGCCCCCTCCTCCCAGGCTGAGCATAGTGTCCCTGCATAGGCTCCAGGTTCCAAACAGCCAGCTCATGCATTGAGGACAGGACCTGGTCCCACTGCCTGGATGCCTCCCAAACAGTTCAAGCTGATCAACTGTCTCACTTATCCAGAGGGCCTGATCCAGTTGGGGGCTCCTTAGCTATTGGTTCATAGTTTATGTGTTTCCACTAGTTTGGCTATTTGTCCCTGTGCTTTATCCAATCTTGGTCTCAACAATTCTCGCTCATACAATCCCTCCTCTTATTTTCTCTTACAATATATCATATAGTTTCCCCTCCCTCTATTCCTTCCAGTTCCTTTTCTCCGTTCTCTCCTCTGGATCCACTGACTTTCTGTTTCTCACTAGAAAAGAACAGGCTTCTAAGAGATGACAACCAAACATTACAAAATCAAATATAACAAGATAAAGCAACAACTATCACACTGAAGTTTGACACGGCAACCCAACAGAAGGAAGAGAGTCCCAAGAGCAGGCACAAGATTCAGAGACCCACTCATTCTCACAGTTGGAGCCCCATAAAAATACTAAACTAATAACCATAATACATACTCAGAAGACCTATTGCAGACCCTTGTAGACCCTGTGCTTGCTGTGAGCTCATATGTGCCTTGCTTAGCTGAGTCAGAGGGCCTTGTTTTCCTAATTTCCTCCAGTCCTTCTGGCTATTCCAATCTCCATAGGATTCCCTGAGTATTGAGACGAGGGCTTTGATGGAGATCTCCCATTCAGATTCTCTCTCCGAATAATGTCTGGCCATGGGTCTCTGCATCTGTTCCCATATGCTGCTATTGAGCTTTTTTATTAAAATATTTTAGCAAAACCATAAATAGACCCAAGTGTTAGCCTTATCTTTACATAAATAGAATTGCTTGTTATTATGATACTTATTGTAGCAACCAGCAGCATTTAAGGATGAACTGATAGAGATGATCTCATACCTGGGATACCCCCACAAGATGCCACCTGAATCCATCCACTCCAGTCTCCTTACAGCTACACCTCACTTGACCCTTCAGTGTTCACTCATCTCAGGAAAATGTATTATTATAAGCCAGTCTTAGAGGATGAGATAATTTCTGAAATGGGAACTGTAAGGAAATATAAGCTTCTTGTCTAATAGGAAAAAAAAGTTGAAAATTGTAATTAGATTTTTTTAAAAACCAGTAGGAAATACAACTGTGATTTAACTGAACAGCTCACCCTATGTTGGATTCATGAGCAGAGGGAAAATGAAGGTCCCCTGGTGGGCTATTGTGTTTGTTTATTTGCTTATTTTGCTACTCTTAAACTGCCCATCTGTCTAGCTCAGTAGGTTGTTGTATTAATCAGAAATCCTCACTGCTGGCCATGATTCTTTGGAATCAATCATTGGATCTCACAGTTAGTTAATTTTATTCATTTTTCTTGAGGAAACCAGGACACAAACTACCGTTGACTATTTGTTGGAATCCCCTTTACTGCATTCTGTTAGCATTAAAACATATTTAGAATTGCCTGGCAATACATCCTCACAAATGCTGAACTGTTTACTAATTTTATCCCATGGGAAGCACTCCATCAGTAGCAATATTATTCCTATTTTGCTCACCATGTCACAATTCTTGGGTTATAAAGTATTAGTTTTAGCTGAAACTTTCAGTCTAATTTTTCCAAAAGCAAATCAAGAAATACATACTGGGATCAAAGAATAAAATTTATTCTTGGAATGATATTTCCAGAACAAGGGCAATAATCTCTGAAAATAACTCACACTCAAATTTACAAAGACATTCTCATTCAAATCCTGCAGCCCACATTTTTTTTTACCAAAGTCATGGACCTCCAAGAACAATGCCAGCATACTTCTAACATGTCTTTTGAAGAATCAATAACTAGAGAATTAATAATTAAGATTCCTCTCATTTCTAAATTTAATCAAAAGTGGGACATTGAATATGATGAAAATATATTGTATGAAATTCCCAAAAGAATTAATTTTAAAAGTACTTGCTTTCTCCAAAAAAGCCCATATTATATAAAACATTAAAATGTAAAACAAGAAGAAAAATAATTTGTTAGCTAGAGCTTCTAGCAAGTTTCTATCTAGTAGTTTCTCATAGGCAGACAGAGTTAGTTTTGAGAAATTGTATCATAATTTCTACTTTTAAGAGACCAGTGAACAACCCTATAGGTAGAAATGAACTGTTTTCCTTCAACTTTTTTCTTCATTGACCTTAATTCAAAGATTTCCTGCAGAAGATTCTGAATCGAGCGTGGATACACTTTGTAGTATATGTGGTTCCTTATTTCAAAGAAGAAATTATTTTGTTATATTTGAAATTCATCTCCAGTCAAAATCCTTCAGAATAAATTTTGATGTCTTATATTTTGAAGCCTTTTTGTTGTGGTGGTGGTGGCTGCCCAGTAAAAACTATTAATAGTTTTTTTTTTTTGTGTGTGTGTATCTTGAAAACACACAAATTCATGAGGGCCACTGTAGAATCCAGTATTGTCCATAAAATGAATTAAGTTCCTTCTGATATTATCAGAATAGAAAATGTATGTTGTTGGGCATTACAACAGATTCTCCAATCACTCATTAATGTATGAAATTAATTTCTGTTTCCAGAGACTCTGGAGAAAGCATTAACTTAAACTAAAATATTCCCAAATTAAAACAAATGCAGATTTATAGTATGGCATTATGAAGTAAGAAAATTCCACTCTGAATTATAATAAATTTCTTAATTTTATTTTATTTATATGATTCTAATGTCAAATTCGTTAGATATTTGCACATGCTCTGATTTTTTGTATGGGCAGGAATGTGGACAGTACTATCTTCCAGCTCTCTCTATAACCATCATTCTTACTACTGAGCTAGCAGCCATGTGGCTGCTATGTATGTAAGTTTTGTATGTAAGTTTGTATGTAAGTTTTTTAGTTCTCCACTATTTCTTCAGTGGAGCATTGATGTTAATGAATTCATTGTAATAAGTTGTTACTCTATTAATTTTGTGTACCATTCATGTTTTTGCCCTTACTAAGACAAAGTCTTCATGTTTTTTAAAGGTCAGAATTATATTTTTTCCCTTCAAATCAAACTTAATTGATCAGAAGTTTGAAGAAGGCAATGTAGACCTAAGGAATGGGTAAATTCAAACAGGTAGCTATGGCTGTTTAAGAGAGACAGAGGCAAGATCAATGTGGTTTAAACCTATGGCCACTTCTAAAGAAAAGACACACCTTAGTAGCTGCCTCAGCTGATATTGTGAGAAAAATTCTCACTGATGTGGGTTGATAATATATGTATCGAATCTAGTTGATTAGATTTGCTGGTTTGAGATAGTGGTTCTGGGTAAAGTAGACAAGTGGGTAAACCTGATTTAAAGTCTGAAGTCATCAAGGAAAGAATATTATATACCTTGAATGTCTACTAGGGCAATCAAGAGACAGTTATATGTTAAATACTTTCTCCCATGATGCAATAGGCTTTATGTGAAGATTGAAGAAAGCCTAGGAACTGAAGGTGCTTTATTAACAAAAGTATTATTGATAGCATCCATGTGTCACCAAGGAGGAAAATTACTAGAGAATCACAGCAAGGGATTATCTCCATGCTGAGATGGAGATGGCACCAAACACTATTGGTAATGTTCAGTTGAGACCTATTGAGAAAGAGCAGAGTTCAGCACAGATTAGTAATTTCTAAATAGTCTGGGGCAGATGGGAGAGTATTCCAATATGGGGATGTAATTGCAGTAATAGAGGCTGTTAACATAATCCAGGAAGTAGTAAGTATATGTGAATGTATACATACATTTGTATATACACATATACTGTATGAATAGTCATGCATATGGTGTACACATATGTAGACACGTGTTTACATGTGAGTGTGCATAGCATGTAGTCTGTTAATATATTTTCAAACTCAACAGTTGATTCAATGTTAAAATTATAAAATGATAAATAAATTCTCTGATAATTTTCTTTAGTACAACTTCATCTTGCCATTGAAGAGTATTGCACAAGTAGACATCTACTGGTCTTAAATCTAATTTAAAAATAGGAGAAATGTATTTCCTTTCTATGTAATATGAACTGCAATAATAAAAATTCAGATTTTTTACTTTCCTATAATTTATAAATCTTACTCCTCCTTAAGTTGTGATACAAACATAGAATGACCAGTTTCTATTTGTTTCCTGCTTTTCTTGTTTATACTGTTTCCATATTTTACTCATTTTTTTATTAAGGAAAATTTTGTTGGTTTTACATAGCAACCACAGATCTCCCATCTTCTCTCCTCCTGCCCCTCCAGCCTCCCCCCCCAACCCATCCCCCATTCCCTCCTCCAACAAGATATGGCCTCCCATGAGGAGTCAGCAGAGCTTGGTACATTCAGTAGAGGCAGGTCCAAGTCCCTCCCTCAAGGCTGTGCAAGGTGTCCCACCATAGGTAGTGGACTCCAAAAAGCCAACTCATGGGCATATTTAACTTATTAACATTAGTATAAGCACTATTTGCTTTTATTGTATTTTGGAAGGCTTTTCTCTCCAGGTTTTTGTATTTATCTCCTCAACTTATAATGTAGATTATATGACTTACAAAATAAGTAATCTATCATAATAAAATCCCATGGAAAAAATAATTCATGAACCTGAAAAAATGTGGATACCAGAATATATTCCCAAAGTGGGCACTCACATTGAGCAGCTTATATTTATTGATCAGATTATTTGCAAAGTGAATTTGTAACTATTCTTTTGTGTTCTAGGGAAGAATATTGATAAATTTGATATGATTATTAGTCATTAAATGTATTAATTTTATAAATATATTTTATATTTTGTCTTAAGAGATAGTTAAAGTTTATGTATAATCAGTTAATGATCTTAAAGAATATAGAACTCCTTCCCATATCATCCATAAATCTTGCTTGGCTAAAATTCTATATGTTACTGGATGAGGTAGAACAGTGAAAAGAACACAATTTTATTCCATATCCATCATAACCTAATCTTTTATTTTACTGAAAATAATACTTTCAGTATAATATGCAAAATGAAAATATAATATTTTGGACTTATAAAGAATCAACACAATATCTCATTACATTTGAAAAAATTAATTTTTAGCCAAAATTAAACTTTCATTTAACGTATGTTTCAATTATATTGCAGAATTTTAATTTTTGCTTTATCCTGCCTATAGCTTTTATAGATTATTCTTTACTTTCTTAGGGATTTCAAGGCAAGACTGGTCCCCCTGGGCCAGGAGGTGTGGTTGGACCTCAGGTATGTCTTTTTATTCTTCTAGCATATTTTATTTTATTTTTTTGTTCATGTTTTCTCTTTACTAAGCTGACTTAAATTTGTGCATTTTTAGCAAAGTTTATTATTATTATTATTATTATTATTATTATTATTATTATTATTATTATTATTATTTTGGTGTGGTTTAAGACTAATGTTTCATGACATCCAGACTAGCTTTAAACTCATTATGTAGCTGAGAATGCCTATGTGGAAAAAATGTTTGCACATTAACAATAAGCTAAAGCGTTTCAGTCATTACAGACAAGGGAACTTAGACCTGGAAATGTGTACAAAAAGAGGGGATGTGTCTCTTTACCCATGTCCAGAACATGGAAACGTGATGTATTTTTAGTAAAACGCAGGGGATGCTGTCTCACAAGCAACTGCAGTCATGTGTTCCACTTTAAAAGAGTCTCAGATGCTGGGATTGTTCTCAGTGTATGTGTTTAACTTAAATCGTTCATTCTGCTGTGGCAGCGTAGAGCAACGGGTCACCATTCCCTTTTTACACTGGAGGTTTATCATACTCCAGCCTTTCAAACAGCACCCACAGGGGGGCACATAGAGAGCCTGGCATTTCCCCTCAGCATTTGCTGTCTCTTCAGGCAGCTGGCTTTTTAGTACAACTTCCAGTACAAACTCAAGGACTGAACTCTGGTACCCCTTAGCTTCATTCCCTAGACTTTGTCAAGTGAATATGAATTAACTATTTGTATGAGGGTTCCCGGGTCAGGGAAATGAAAAAAACAAAAACAAAAACAAAAACAAAAAAAAACACAAAACAAAAACAGCTTATTTGTTTGGGTTCCAAGGGACTTTGATTTATTATCCAGTAGTGAGCGACTCCTTGAGTACCCACCAGAGTGGCATCAGTGTCTCTCTTTTAAAGCAGATTTGACACCTTGTATAAAAAGAGGAATAAGGTGAAACTATCATTTATAACACAGAGTTTTAAAGAGTAGTTGCTCTAGCTTCCCTCTCAAGCAATTTTAGTATCAAGCAAGGAAACTCTCCTTGCATACGTCATACAGTTCCCTGGCAGTTCTGGCTATTCTCCCCAACACTGCAGTAAGCTTCTCAAACACTTGGTGCGTATACTACTTTCATTAAGTTCTAGGGAGCGTTTCGTCATGCATCATAAAGGAAAATAATCCTGTGAGGGACAGTAATCTTTGAGTTAGCGTTCTATTGATTTGGCAGACATGAAAGGACACCCTAATACGGCTTCGCTTGTCTTACTCAGGGACCGACTGGTGAGACAGGTCCAATTGGTGAACGTGGGCATCCTGGACCTCCTGGTCCTCCTGGTGAGCAAGGACTTCCTGGTGCTGCAGGGAAAGAAGGTGCAAAGGTACAACAAGATCAAGGACATTCGCTTACTCAAACCTTCTATGCACTCCTCATCCACTATAAGTGTGTGTTATGCATTTCCATGCTACTCAATGTCAGAACAAGTTCCCAGGGAGATATTTAGTGTAAAGTTACTGTATTTCAAGACATTACTGAATAATAGTCCAAGAATCATTTCATTGACCATAATACCACCAGTTTCTATAATACCCTTACATCTGGGTATCAGTATTTCAATATGTATGGCACTCCTAATGACAACCCTTTAATTAAATGATGGATATTGTCTTTAAGTAAGGGTGAGATGAGGGATACTCACCATTTTGTTCATAGAAACTGTGTAGAAATTACATTTTGCTAATGGTATATATTTTATCTCTCAGGGTGACCCAGGTCCTCAAGGTATCTCAGGGAAAGATGGACCGGCAGGAATACGTGGTTTCCCAGGTGAAAGAGGCCTTCCTGGAGCCCAGGTATGCTCAACATATAAGTAAAGCCCATGGATGAAATTTGTGCTCGGAGTCATGAGTAAATAAGGAGCTATATATACATCTATGCATTTCATTATCTTAATATACATGTATATCCCTGCATGTGTTGCCTTCAGAAAACACTTCCTGTCGTCTCCATTTTGTCGGTCACACAGTGCCTTTTCACTGTCACTCTATATGTATTCAATTGCCTTGTCTTTTCACTTTTATCAGGGCGCACCTGGACTGAAAGGAGGAGAAGGTCCCCAGGGCCCACAGGGTCCAGTTGTAAGTACGATGATCATAGATAGCCGTGCTATCCGTAGTTGCGAATTACAGCTCTCCTGTCATTACTCCCATGCTGTGATCCCACAGTGTGTGGAAGAGAAAATAAACATGTGTCAATCAAAGCCCTCAGTGCCGAGTTTCTGCTAATTGCAGGCACTAATGAGTGCAGAAGCACAAGGGTTTAGGAGGTTGGAAAGATTTGCTCTGGCAGGAGATATGAAACTGTCTTACCTCTTTCTGTTCTCAGTGAAATAAATCACAGTTGTAAATACAATAATATCATGAATAGGAAAAAAACCTGGAAAGGTTGTAGTTTGAATTTGTTTTCTTATTGAGCCTCTCATTTAATAATTAGTCATAAAATAAGCTTCAATTTCATATACATATTCTGTCTGAATTAAGTACTTGTTGAGACTTGAATTTTTCTGTGATATAAAAATATCAAATAAGAATGAAAAATAATGTCATTTCCCGTGCTAGTAGTGATTGTCACACATTTCTGTAACATCATGAAGTCATTGGCAATGAGCAAGCATCAGGGTTTGGCTTCACATTTATTCCTGAATTCCAAGTAAACTCAGCTGAGAAACAGAGTATGGCCCTCGTGTTTTTCATGCCACCTCTGTTCTCAGCAATGCTCTGAAACATCACTATCGCATACACAATGCCGTGTTTAGAAGCCTTTTCTCATTGGATCCTCTTCCCCTGCCTATGTAACTGAACATTTTCTTAGCTCTCTTCACGACTTCTGTCCAGTGCAGACTGGAGCCTTCATCGTCATTTCCGATACCATATCCTGTTTAGTCTCTGTGTTCTCTTCCTAACAACATGTTAGCGCTTCTCCTTGACTCCGTTCCTTTTGCTGCCCATCCTCTAACAGTCCTTTTGTCATTGGGAGGAGAATTTCAGTTTAATACACTTCTCTAACTATGCCATGATGTGATGGAACCACTCTGTGGGTCCACACTGCCTTCACAATCAACTTACTAATCATGGTTGACAAATCATGTTCGTTATCTGATCCTAATAACAATGGTCTGCCCAGCTCATTACCCATATTGCCCCTTTATTTCTGCCATGTGGTGTTTTGACACCCTCATGTTACTCAAGTCACTGTGATTTTTGACAGTATTAAGCAATTTTAATTTACCAGTCTTTAACCTTTAACGCCAGGGCATCCACCACCTTTTTGTTGAACTCGCTTGCACAAACCCACACCACACACATAAAAAACAAATTAAAAATGAAACCTTCAAAACTAGGATTTAACTAAATGAAACATGAAGATTGTCAAAAGCCTTCCCTCTATATTTTTAATTAATTTAATAATTATATATTATTTTATTTACTGACTGATGGGCTTGTTGTTGTTTTGTTGTTCTGGCTCTGGTGGAACTTTCTTTATATGGAGAAAGCATATAAGAGGAAGGAGACCCAAATATCCCAAATTATGTCCAACATTTTACAAACTTACAATGCACTTTTTTTTTTTTGTTGTTTTTTGAGACAGGTTTTCTCTTTACCTCGCCACTATCGATTACTGTTTTGTTACTAAGCCTTCAGATTCTATTCCCTCCTTTTTGAGTTATTTCTTCTTGTCATTTCTTCAATAGCTTGCATGTTTTTGTCATAGTTCCTTTTTCTTCTCCCTTCTCTACCTTTTATTCCTGAGAGGTCTCTTTCCATTGTATTTTGCTCATTTTTCGGAGGGCGAAATAGAAATTTTGAAATGATTGTACTGATAACTCTTGATTCTTGTGTCCCGCTTCTCAAGAACAAGCTGTTACACCCAAGGAGGATTGGTCTTTATTCACAGAATGTGGCCAGACCAAGGACAAACTATTGAAGCACTAGTACAAAACTTGGAGATGATCATCAGTGTTTACACTTCAAATTCTAGCAATGCTTGATGCTTCACTTTTATTTTGTATGATTTAAAGTATATCATTAGGAGAGTGTAATGACTTCACTTCACAGTATTGAAATGAAGGTCACCTTGGCCTTAAAAATATGGAAATACTCATTTTTGTTTTTTACATAGACAGCTTTGTAACACAAGAACTTGCTTGTGTTTCTGTTTTTCCTCAGTGAGCTCCATTTACACTGAATGCTAATGAGATGTTTTGTCTGTTTTCTGCTTTCATAGCTTTACAAAAATCTCCCTAGAATATGAAACGAATAATGAAAGAAACTGATAATATATGTTTTTTACTGTCCTCATCTGTGCAACGGTTAGAGAAACAGCCCCTGTTTCCCTATACTCACCGGCCCCAAAATGCACACTGATGCCATAGCTTCCTGTTTTGTTACCATTAAAAGATTTTAGGGAGATTTTGCAACATTTAAGGGGATGAGTTGCAGAAGTGGGGAAAGATAACATTAAAGAAAGAAATTGAATAGAAGGTTTAATCTTCACAATGTGGAAAGCATGTTCTCTTTTTATATTTAGTAGCATAAGAAAATATTTTTAGTATGGAACACTGTTTGTAGGAATAAAGAAAGAGAAACAACCTTTGTGAACCTTTGCTTCCTAACTCAAAAATTACAACAATGATAGTTTTGTGGTTTTTAGGTTTTTCAGCATGTTCTTTCCAGTTCAGCATTTCTGATATACTGCCATTGCTGGTCAGGACACAAGGACACAATAATGCTGTGTGGAATAATCTCTGCCTATCTAACAATGTAAACTTAGTGGCACAATAGAACCTCCTAATCTTAGATGTCTCTTATTCACTTTTAGTTTTATAACTACTAAAGTTTATGTGTGTCTTTTAAGCATAGGCATACCTAGGCATAATTATCGAAAATCAATTCATTGTTTTCATATTTTAAGATAAGCATTTTCTTCAGATCTTTAGGTACATCACAATACTAAACATTTCAAGAAATTAATCAGAGTCTATTTCCATTCATATTTTATTGATGAAAAAAATGAGCCATAGAGAATTTGGTCATGATCAGAACTATTGGTTCCAAGGCTGGAAAGAGAAGGCTCACACTAGCAAACTTTTATTTATGAAATGCCTTATGCTAGTAACTACCACAATGCTTTGTCATTGGAAAAAATGAGTGGAAATCCTTGTCTTTGTGAGCACTATCAACTTCTCATTTTCATTTATATGTCTATTTTATCCATAACTGTAGCTAGAGTTTTTCTGGTCCTGCCTGGCCCACAGTAAGGACAAATCTCTCTAACCCGCCAGTCCCACAGCAGCTCAGATCCAACTAAGTAAACACAGAGACTTATATTGCTTACAAACTGTATGACTGTGGCAGGCTTCTTGCTAACTGTTCTTATATTTTAAATTAATCCATTTCTATAAATCTATACCTTGCCACGTGGCTTGTGGCTTACCGGCATCTTCACATGCTGCTAGTCATGGCGGCGGCTGGCAGTGACTCCCTCCACTTTCCTGTTCTTTTAATTCTCTCTGTTAGTCTCGCTTATACTTCCTGCCTGGCCATTGGCCAATCAGTGTTTTATTTATTGACCAATCAGAGCAATTTGACATACAGACCATCCCACAGCTCCTCCCCTTTTCTTTTTTCTTTTTTTTTAAAGAGGAAGGTTTTAACTTTTACACATCTCCAAAGCCAGCTTGGTTTATTTGGGAATTTGGGCATAGCTTCTCTTACTACTTCCTGCTGGAGGGGGGTGCTGTATCTTATGGGGACACAAAGAAAATTTTAGGATTATGGAGTAGTCCATGAGGCTGTATTGTCTGAGCCAGTTGCCTTCAAACCGTTCTGGATGTTGGATCATCTAGGCCATGGTGTCATCGGAGACCTTTCAGGGGGTCTTGGCTGGTCAAACCTGATGTATCTTAATCTGGAACAAATCCATAGCCCCTGGCTTTCTGTGGAAACAAAAGCAGAGCTTCCTTTCCAAAGCAACATATCCTTACATCTAAATTTTGAAGTCAAGGTACCTTTAAAATATACATTTTGGCATAACTCAACAGCTTTTGCAATCAAATGTTTTTCTTCAGTTATGAATATCAAAGAGAACATAATCCAGATTCTCTGTGTGGTAGCCATCTTTACATGGTTAATTTTTTATATTACCTTGAGCCTATTGCTTTAAACTGCAGCCTTCTAAGACTGAAACGGCACTATGGCTGCTGGCTCCGCCTACCTCAGCTTCCCAACATGGTGGTGATACGTTTACCACCAGCTCTGGGAGCCATCTTGGGTCTATGCTTCTATCAAAGCAGCGTGTAGCCCAGAAACCTCTTTTTTTTTTGTTTTGTACTAGCAAAGGCTAAATCCACCACGCAGCTTAATGTTCCACTTGCAGATGCCTCGTTCCCGCCATACTGCTGGTCAAACACACACGCCAGGAACCCGCCATACAGTAGCTCAAGCCCGCAGGCTGCCGCTAACCTGAGAGAGACAACTAGGAAGCTGTTTTAGCTCCGTTTTAGAATCTTCTTTTTATGCTTTCTCAGGTCTTAAGTGGAAATTCCTGCCCCACGTTCTGGTGCCATTTGTAGCTAGAGTTTTTCTGGTCCTGCCTGGCCCACAGTCAGGACAAATCTCTCTAACCCGCCAGTTCCACAGCAGCTCAGATCCAACCAAGTAAACACAGAGACTTATATTGCTTACAAACTGTATGACCGTGGCAGGCTTCTTGCTAACTGTTCTTATATCTTAAATCAAGCCATTTCTATTAATCTATACCTTATCACATGGCTCGTGGTTTACTGGCATCTTCACATGCTGCTTGTCATAGTGGTGGCTGGCAGTGTCTCTCTGGCTCAGCCTTCCACTTCCCAGAATTCTCTTCTCTGTTAGTCCTGCCTATACTTCCTGCCTGGCCAATCAGTATTTTATTTATTGACCAATCAGAGCAATTTGACATACAGACCATCCCACAACACATAACTGTCAATATAATAATTTTATTTACTACACAAAAGTAATTATATTTACTATACACAAATTCAAAATTTCTTTTAATCAGTTTAGATACCTAAGTTTTATGAAGATATTAAGCTTGAAAATGAGTTTCCCAGTGGTAGGAACTATTATATTACATAGTTTTCCTAGAATATATTACATGAGCACAGAATCCCAATTTATTCATGCTAAATGCATAAAAAATTCTTCTAAAATTGAGCTGAAACTCAAAGAAAAGAAAGAGATTGCCTTACCAGTGGTTCAGTTGTGATTGAAGGACTGAAAAGTTTTGTTTGTTCAAAGCTGGTCGAAGACTTAAGATTCTCATCTTCACTCTACATCATTTGTTTAATCAACAGGCACCACCAGAGATTTTCACTTTACATTTATTGGTGAATAAAATAAAATCAGTGCTGAGCATTCCATTATTACAGATATACAGGCTTATGGAATTTCTGTAATAACAAGGAAAAAGAGGGAATTGCCACTGTACCTTAGGGCACAGGTATACACTGACAAGCCTCTTTGCCTTCCCATCATTTGTCTTAGTGCTGATGAAATCTGACAAGATCATGAGAAATATTTTAACTACAGAAAAGTAATATATTTTGTTATTAATTTTAATGCAGCTTCCAAAAGCAAGATGATAATCTGAAATTTAATCTTCGGAATGCTTTAAGGCAGAAAGTAAAATAGTTTCCTTTTTAATAATAACATATAATATCTACACACTCTGCACACTTCCTTAGATTCAAAACAGCAGCATTCCATCTCTGCTTAAGACATATTAAAATGTTTATTTAAAATATTTAGTTTAATTTTAAATATTAAGCAGAGTTTACTTTCAACACAGTTTTTTCCAAAATAAAAGCCATGAGTCACATGTCAATAATAATACATCAATTAGTGTGACATATATGTCTTCAGGTTTTATGACCACAACTTTTAGGGAAAATAAATATTCAATTAATGTTCAGCAAATTGCTATTGATGGCACTTGAGTGACTCAGGTTTTAACCAAGACCAATGTTCCACATAACTCGTAAAGAGACAAATGCACATCATTAATAAATTATGTTGACATTTCTATAACCATGTATTTTATTTGTATATATATGTGTATGTATGTATGTATGTATACATACATACCCTGTATATGTACTGCATGTATATATACATACGTGTATATATACATATATACACACATATATATGTACATATGTACATTATATACATATATCTAGAGGGAGAGAGAGAAATAGAGACACAAGGATGTGCAATATATACACATACACACACATACATGTATTTTAGAAAATAATAAGTGCAATTTATTTTATTGCAGTTGTGGTCTCATATTTATGATTTCTAAACTTGACTAGTAAGCAGGTAATATTCACACAGTTCTTCCTTGGTTATTATGCAGTATAACAAACATTTTATGTGATTTTTCATGTAATTCTAGCTCATAAATGCCTTTTTGTTTAAATCCAGTTGAAATTTTGACAAAATTCTTCAAAATTCTTTCCCTTAATTTTGATATCTCAGTTACAAAAAATAAATCAAATGCTCCATTTACTCATGAAATAAAGAAGAGAAAAAGATATCACATTTTCATGTTACTTTTTCTTTTATAACATCAAATTTGAATCTTTTTAATTTAATGACTACAAATAAAATACATGGATGAGAAGTACAATGTCACAGAAGATTTTTTTGTTTTTGTTTTTTTTTGTTTTTGTTTTTTCGAGACAGGGTTTCTCTGTGTAGTTTTGCGCCTTTCCTGGAGCTCACTTGGTAGCCCAGGCTGGCCTCGAACTCGCAGAGATCCGCCTGCCTCTGCCTCCCGAGTGCTGGGATTAAAGGCGTGCGCCACCAACGCCCGGCTCACAGAAGATTTTTTAACAAATTAACATTGAGAAATTTAAGGAACACATATATCTATCATCTGCAATCAGTGAACACCTTAGGGAACTTGAGTGGGTATTAAATTCTAAGAATCCCAGGGCGGGTAGCCTGGGAATTGTAGCATTGATGTCCTCAGAGAAGAACAATTGGAAGCTTCTCACAGAGAGTGGGGAAGGAGGTTCCAAGATTAGTGCTCCTCATTTAAAAAAAAAAAAATGATACTCCTGGAATTTTTTGAAACCAAAATGAAAATTGAAAAAATGACCAATTGGTAAATGGTGAGGCACTATGTAATTACAAATTCTTGATGGTGTTACCATTGTTCATCTAGTATAGTTAATTCTTTAGCTAATGAAAATATAAATTAGAACAATTTAGATAAACTGTATTTGCTTAATAATAAGATTACCAATATATGGAAATTATTATGTCAGTCAATTACTATTAATATAATATATATGCTTTGTTAATAACCACTATTAGGTGTTTTGAAATGTTATTTATATGTATATGTTAACTTAAGGAAAGATACTAAAAATCATATTTCTTTGATCCAACTGTATCATAAAATAACATGGTAATTTATAGCTTAATGATTCATCTAGGAATCTAACCCAAAGACTGCAGAATATTGGATATTGTAACTAGATTTTACTTGAGCTGTGCATAATTTAGTATATGCATATTTCACATTTCTTACACTCAATATTTTCTTAAATTGTTACCTCAGATAAATATAGTCTCTTTAAGATTATGTTTTAAATATTTACAGTGTATTTTACAGCAAATTAATTAATATACATAAGTTGTCTTTTTTCAAAATCAATTGTATGAACTTATCCGATGTGAGTTGTCTCATATTGTTAATGAGGCCAGTGGTCAGTAGAAGACCAAGATAAATTTGCAGATTCTGAGCAAAAATTTCGAAGTCTGTGCTAACAGCATACTTTATTGTATGGTGTATATCTGCGAAGTTGTGAGCTCAACTTTTGTATTTAGAAAAACATATATTTGGGAACTTTGATGTGAAGCCCAGAAAGCACTTCAGGCTGTAAACAGTGTAGGGAGAGATATGTTGATCCTTTATGATACAAGAAGAGAACTATGCAAGGTTCAATACTGTACACATATTCATCCAGCATTGTGTAAAGACAGATTTTTCAAAGCTCCCATCTCAAAAATGAGAACTTTAGGGTATCTTCTATTTCATCAAAGTTTCTTAATGTCCACGTCTGCACTTGGTACTGGAATGAGCATTTCATCTATCCCTCAAGTGGTAGGTATAACTACTTATTGAGTTATTAAAAAGCCCTCACATTTAGCTTGACAATTTTTTACTAGATTACGTTTTCATTGTTAAACAAGTGATTCGTACAGAAGTATCCGTTTTAACTGTTATGACAAGATATCCTCATTCTCTTGTTCTAGGGCTCTCCGGGAGAGCGAGGCTCTGCAGGCACAGCAGGCCCAATTGGTTTGCCAGGACGTCCAGGCCCCCAGGGCCCTCCTGGTCCAGCTGGAGAAAAAGGCGGTCCGGTAAGTAATGGTGAGGGGAATATATGATGCTGCCAACCTGCACACATGATTACTTTTTATTCGAGAATATTAGCTCTTCATACTCCACTGCATTCTCCCTGAATATGTGCCTGGCATATGAAGACGACTCCTTGTATTCTCACAATAGAGAACCTTTGAAATTCAATTAAATGAGATGGCATTTTCCCACAAGTTATGAAGCCCTGAGATCTGTGAGGGAGTGGAATGTTATTAAAGTAAAAGGCTTCTAATTTTGCTCATTTAAAAAGCAAAATGGGAGTCTTGATTAAACGTTATATACTTCACTGCTTTATACTAGAGAAATGTTAAACTTTTTACATCTTTCAAAACACACCTTCCATCTCAGGTGTTTACATGGTTCATAGATATATCCCACAGGACACACTTGAGATTCTCATATAATTTGAGTTTTGCTCTTTGGTGGGCGAAATAGGAAATGTGATTTTTTTTCATGTCATAATTATTTGACTTAAAATTTGTGTATCTCAATTATTGTGGACTTTGTTTATTAGGTTTGCCTCTTGTTTCTGGTATTGATTCAATCATATTGAATTTTATAAAGCATCCTCTAAGATGAACACAGAAACTAATTAAATTAGTGTAGCCTAAAAAGTGCTATGATGCACATAAAATATAACTTAATATTTTTTTCTTGTAAGCTGTGAGATACACAATTGAGTTTAAACTTGTAATTCAAATATCACTGTCCTTCGGTTACTGTCTTCAGCTCTAGTAATGGAATTATACTCATTCTCCACACATTTTTCTTTCATTACCCTGTTCTGATATTCAAGTGCTGTGATAGAGTACTAAAGTCCTTTTCAATCCTGTGATAGAATACTACACTGCACAACTAAGAATGAACAGTAATATCCTGATCCATGGTGTTAAGCTGAGAAATCCAAAATGAAGGGTCTTCGTCTCAGGAAGACCTCATGTTGTTCTATCCTAGGACAATGAAAGTCTAAGAGTGGGCAAAACCCTTATATATCTATTTACTTCTGTAACAATTAAATCAACCCATTTCTAATGCCATAATTTCTATTTGCCCTCATGGGATGATCATCTCTCACTAGGCCTGACCGTGTAATCAATGCATGGACAGTGACCTTTTCAACATATTTTTGAGGAACATGTTCAGACCTTGAAAGCCCTACTGATTTTTTTTTTGTTATTTAATCAGAAAGTTAGAATAAGACATTGACACTGTTGGCTATAAGTTATGCTTTGAAGCAAAGGTAAACTGCATATTTTTGGTGAGAATGTTTCTGAGACCATATCTTTTACATTATACTGTTCATTGTTAAGTGATAGGGAAAAAATGGGCTCAATGTCTTTGATTCCAGCTAATTAAAACATTTAGGCCATACTTAACTTGTAAAATAAAGGATGAATACAGATAAAAGGAACTTTGGAACATAGAAAATATAATTTCTATGATGATAGTGTATTCAGTCCTATGATTTAAATTAAATACATATTTTGGTTTAGGAAGTAAAATGCCGAATTAAATCCCAAAGTAAAAAGCACTGGCAATTGTTTTAAAATTTGATTTAGAGAGACTGATGAAAAATTATTTAAGAAGCAGACTAAGGCCTCACAAGGTTTGACAGTTGGTGAGATATATATGTCATGGCTAGCAGGACCATGAAATCCTTGTTTAGCTAGGCTCTCTCATTTTTTTTTCACATCTAGAGCTGCAAATATTCATATTATTGTACCTTTTGTTCTTAAAAGTATTGAGAAAAACAAACTGGCAGATACTGAATTAAGCAGTTTTTTAAGGAAGGTGTGAGCTTACATACATTAGCAGAATGTAGTTCTTGCAGTGTTGGGTTAACACCCACAGATATTCATGCAAACGTCCTTATGAAACTTCATGGAAGTGTTGGCCAAATTTTTACTAAAACACCTTCTGTTTCCCGAATTCCAAATATAAATTTTGGCCTGAGTTGAAAATATGAAGTACTTACCAAAAGACACAGGTTTACATGAAGTAAAAGACATGCTAGATCATGTGAAAGTCAAGCTTATAATACACTTACCTCAAGACCCACCATCTTGAAAGTAAAGCAAAATGAAAACAAAATCCAAAGCTATACATAATACTTACAATGATTAATTATGGCCTAAACATGATTTCCAAACTATCAGTCAAATTAGAATCTCTTGGTGGTGGGATTGAAAAGGGAAGATAAACCTCTTTCTTTTTTTGTTATTTTTATTTTATTTTCCAGAGCTGAGGACCGAACCCAGGGCCTTGCGCTTGCTAGGCAAGTGCTCTACCACTGAGCTAAATCCCCAACCCCAAACCTCTTTCAACTTATCATTTGGGGATAGATATTTTGATTATGTGACAGATTTTTTTAAAAAAAATGTATGATTTTCATATATGACTGCCACCTTCTTGGATTATAGATAAGCTCTGATAATTATGTATCTTTTGATAGTGCAGTTGTAATAACATGAGACGAAGAAGCATCAGTCTGAAACAAAGTGAGGTCAATGCTTTAACTAAATGTGAATTAAACAACAGGAGTCAATAATTTCAAGGAAAATCAGTTTTAAATATTTTCGATAATACAAGCATGTGTTTGTATGATTTTAGAATGATGAGGGCCAGATTACAAGTCTGAAGTAATTTGAAATAATAAGTTTAAAACCAAAGCATTCTACTCTCATGTGATGCAGTGCTGAGAGAGAACAGAGATCTAGAATCAAACTATGGAGAATCTTTATAGACATGAGTTGTGGAAGGCTCCATCAAAAGCAGAGAAAATAGACACTTACTGATAATAAGTTTGTGTATGGATGGTTAGCTCTATGAGTACATAGAAGAAAAAGAGTGTAAGTGTGGAGCTCAAAGAAGAATGCAGCAGCTCAAGGTACTAGTGGGATTGGATGCAATCCCTCTTGTTATTAGGAAACCATGAATACATTTGTTTATTTCTCAATAAAAATGAGGTAAATGGGAAGCAAAGAAATTAAAGGAAACAATGAATGAGAACTAAGAACACTGAAGTTGAATAGGCTGCTGACTTCTACTCAGAACTGAGTTGAGAGCTCGGCTCTCTCATCTATTTAGTTCATGGTGACGGTTAAGTTCTTCACTTCAGAGCCTATTTTCCCATATCTGAAAATAAGATAGTCATAGGAGTTTGAGGATCATGTACAGTTACAGTTCTCAAGCATCATATAGAGTTGTGATACCTTCAGTAAATAGCCGTGACTGGCACAATAGTCACAATAGTGAACCAGAACAGTGATAAAAAACAGATGAAACAATGACCAGAAAATAACATATGGGAGCTTTTGAGTGATGAAGGATGCATTCTAGGAGTTGTGATAAAAGTTGAGTTGTATAAATTTAGCAAAAAAAAAAAAAAAAAAAAAAAAAAAAAAAAAAAAAAAAA
>CABHPR010150077.1:27243-57127 GCA_902168415.1 Peromyscus melanophrys
GTAGCAGAGCTGTTTTATTCTTCTTGCTACTAGATGTCATTGGATCCTAGTAGGAACTAGGTCAAGGTAGTGTCTTCCTTTCTTTTCTTATAAAATACTCTGTTACAAGCAGCTTCTAGGAGAAAGAGTTTATTTTAACTCATAGTTCAAGGTACCAAGAATCATAGAAGGGAAATCAAGGCAGCAAGTGCTTGAAGTTGCTGATCACTTTGCATCTCTAATAAAGGCCGAGAGCAAAGGATGATGGTGTACTTACTGCTTAGTTAACCATTCTCCACTTATAACAATCTAGTGTCAACCACGGCAGGCAAGTCTTTCTGTTCCAATTAATGTAATCAAGACATTCCCCCACAGTCATGCCCAGAGCCTTCCCCTGGATAAATCTAACTTCTGTCAAGCCAGCAGTTGACACTAAGCATCACAGTGAGGCAAGTGCTCACTCTGAGCAATGATAAGCAAATACATTCATCTAATGATGTAGATTACATGATCTGACCAGGTTGTAATCGTGAAATGAGGTGGGAGGAAGAAAAAGACACGAGTGTGTGAAGGCAGCAAGTTATTTCAGTGGCTCAGAGAAAAGACACTAATATTTGACAAGAACTTTCAATGAAGAGGAAGATATACTGGAAATGCTTTTAGGGAGTACATTTGGTGATGATCAAAAGGTAGCCTGGTGATAAGTCTATTTCCTAGCAGTCATTTGGCCCTAGATTTGACACCTAGCACTAATAAAATATTGTTTTAAGGAGGTAACTTGAGACAAAACACATAAACATACATCAGCATAAAGCGTTAGGAGACTGTGAGGTAAGTGGGTGATGGAAAGGGAAGACAATCAATCCCTTGTAGCTTCTCAGTTTATGCAACAAGAGAAAAACCACTGATAACAATCTAGAACATTGTCTCCAACAAAACCTATAGAAATTCTAGTATGGGAAAATACATTATTTTCAAGCCAGAAAGCATATTTTTTATAGCAGTAGAAGTTGTTTTCTTCAGCAAGGCTCTGTCTTATGTTGTACATAAATTTACAAGTAGAAAAGTGATGTTCTTGCCAGAGAGGCACAAACAGAACCGGAGAGAAAGAGAAACCCAACACAAAGGCTGTTTGGCATCAGGAAAAGCAGACATGAATTAAAATATCCAAACTCATAGAATCCACAGAACACCTGTAAAAATGGGGGAACCCATTGCATATAAAACATATCATAAAATTTTATGTATGCTTAAGTGTAACATCTGCTGAACAGCTACCCCAATAGTTCTGGGAAGGCTAGGTATGGGCTCAGAGAGACAGTGCCACCTGATTTGCCAACATTTGTTCATTTGTTTGGGGAAAATATATATATATTTTGGTTTTTTCAAGACAGGGTTTCTCTGTGTAGCTTTGTGCCTTTCCTGGAACTCACTTGGAAGCCTAGGCTGGCTTCGAACTCACAGAGATCCGCCTGCCTCTGCCTCCCAAGTGCTGGGATAAAGGCGTGCGCCACCACCGCCCGGCTGGGGAAAATATTTTTTAAAAGTATTTGTTTTGTTACTTGTGTTTAATAAATTTTAGAGTGTAGCCAGAGACTTACAAATTATTAAAGGTGACATAAGTTTTGTTGGTATTATTAATTACCTACAGAGTGTACTTCATTGTTTCTGTTTGCTGCTAACAGCTTGCAATCTGTTTCCCAGAAAGATTAAACAATTTCTTTTCCAATCATAAGAACTGGGATATGTAGGTGTGTGTGTGTGTGTGTGTGTGTGTGTGTGTGTGTGTGTGTGTGTATTTTATGTATGCATGTATTATTTTTAAACCATGTAAAACTTTATGGATTTCTTACAGCAATTTAATGATATATTGTATTTTAATGCAGGGAGAGAAGGGTCCTCAAGGGCCTGCAGGTAGAGATGGAGTCCAAGGCCCTGTGGGTCTCCCAGGGCCTGCTGGGCCTGCTGGCTCTCCTGGTGAGGATGGAGACAAGGTTGGTGTTATTGTTTGTGTTAGTGTATCATACTAACACATATTTAGTGCTTTCTCAGGGACTCTATAATTAATCAAAGATTGATTAATACTAAAGTGGAAGATTTGTGGTTTTATCTTTTTTAGTTTTTGATACTTTTTATGTAATGAAAGGTATTATATACCTCCAAAAGTTAAGAAATTTGCCTTTCATAAAACAGCATACATAATAGAAACATAAAATGTATAAGAGAACAATAATTTCATATTTTTAAAAACTATCCTCCTTAAAATATTGTAAATTGAATATAATTATTTGTACATGTTTAGTTCTGAGAACTTGTGCCATAAGACTTATGAGTAAGCTCCAGTAGCACTGGTAAAAGGATTGGTAATCCTTTTCACCAGCATATGAATAATAAATGTCCTCAACTCCTTATATCAGATGGAGGGTTTCATTGTTTCAAGTTAGTTTCTAATTTTATTGTAATATGTAGAAATCTTGTGGAGTAGTGTTCTTGTAATCTTACTACTTGGAAAACTGGGAGAAAAGAAATAATACATTTTGATCACCATGTGCTTATATATATGTAGATCAATGTACTTCCATTGTCAATTGTTAGTGGTGATATTCAGGACAAAATCAGGCTTTTCTTTGGGGGGGGTGTTTTTTTGTTTTTGTTTTTGTTTTTGTTTTTGTTTTTTTCAAGACAGGGTTTCTCTGTGTAGTGTTGGTGCCTGTCCTGGATCTTGCTTTGTAGACCAGGCTGGCCTCGAACTCACAGAGATCCACCTGCCTCTGCCTCCTGAGTGCTGGGATTAAAGACGTGCACCACCACCACCCGGCGCAAAATTAGCTTTTAAGGTGTAGTTCTAGTTGTCGTCCTCAACTTACACTGACTTCATCGTCCTGTGTTTTTATTGGTCAATTATAGACCATCAGAGGCTGAGCAAGCTTTTATATTGAGACCATGGTTTCAAATACTAGCATGTAATTACATTAAAGGTAACATGGTAAAATTTTATGATAACGATGAAATTTCAGGTACAGTGACTTGGAAATTAGTTTTAACATGCATCTTTCAAACACAGGGTGAAATTGGAGAACCAGGCCAAAAGGGCAGCAAAGGTGACAAGGGCGAAAACGTGAGTTCCTTACAATTTGATGAGGGAGCATCATCCTTTTAATCCCTTTACATGGGTGTTTTTTCATAAGAACATTTAGCTCCAGCAGATTTTTGTCAGATAGTTGTTGTACTGTGAATTTAAATGGAAATACTTTAAATATGTATGTGTTGATTTATATGAGCAGTAAACAAAATAACTTTTACCTTAATAAAAATTTGTAGTATAAGGGTTTGGGGAGATGCCTTCACTCAGCAAGCAAGGACACTTGTTGCTTTAGCATGCAGACCTGTCTTGAGATCCAAGAATCCATGCACAATGCAGGAACAAATGTAAGTCAGCCTAGGTCAGGGTTCTGTGAGAGACCATTGCTCAATGAACTAAATCAAAGAGTAATAGAACAGGTTACCCAGACATCTTACTATGTACTTCACCTGATCATATGTACATAGAGCACACATACAATGCACACACATGTGTGCACACACAAAATAAAATAAAAACATATATATATATATATATTCATATACACACTTCAAAGGTTATAATTGTTTTATATTTACTGCCTTATAGAGGACCTGTCTTCCCAAAACTGAATTTTATTTCATTCTGTAGTGACAAATATTGGTTGAATACCAGAATCACACAGATATGTAGGTGGAAAAGAGATGAAGTTATTGACATTTTTGACATCTTACATTTCGGAATCATAGTCCATCATCAAAGCATGTCAGGGCAGGAACTTAAGGCAGTGATGTGGAAGAGGGAACTTACGCTGCCGAGGCCATGGAGAAGTGCTGCTTACTGGCTTGCTCCTCGTGGCTTACTCAGCCCGCTTTCTTATACCATTCAGGATCAGAGTCCCAGTGGTAGCACAACCCTTCATGGGCTGAACCTTCTCACACCAATCACTAATCAAGAAAATGTCCCACAGGCTTGTCCACACAGTTCAATCTTATGGGGACTTTTCCACAACTAAGGTTTTCTCTTTTTAAATGACTCTCACTTGTGGGAAGTTGTCAAAACACTAAAAAAACCAGACTCCCTTTATGCAAAGCTTTATCAGTTAATGCAAGAAAAAAAGAGATATATCCATGCATGGATGACCCATTACCTGTTGAAATCCATTCTTCAAAATAGTTTCATGTATTTGAATGTGTAACACATGTGTGTGTATGCACAGAAATTCTTGATTTTCATATATTAATATATTCTATGTACAGCATCTTAGAATCCTGTTGATAATTAGAAGATAGTATACTATTTCATGTACTCCTTCTGTTCTCTCTCTCTCTCTATGTGTGTATATATATGTGTATATATATATATATATATATATAACTAGAGAAATCTAATTTTTAAAAACATCTTTAAACTGGTATAGGTTAGTAGGAAAATCTAGTCTTAGATAACTACAACATTCAGAGTGGAACATTTTCATGTTTTTAATAAATACCAATTTTATCTTGATTATACATATGAAAGTATAAGTCTGCAGGGAATAAAATAAATGATGGTTGCTGTAGTAATTACAAAGCCATCTAAACAACACCTCTGTGTTTCCAATGGAGTGTAAAGTTGCTTAATAGATTTTAATCAGCCATTGTTTATCTTGGTCAGCCATTGTATTCTGTTTGTTTTAATTTTACTGATGCCTTAGAAGCTTTGATTTTAAGATTTCTGATTTGTTTATCACTTCAGGGCCCTCCTGGTCCCCCAGGTCTTCAAGGACCCGTTGGTGCCCCTGGAATTGCTGTAAGTTTTCATCCCTCTTTGATCAACAAATTTAGGTACTTTTAACTTTCTGATTAAGTTTAGGAT
Organism: Peromyscus melanophrys; assembly: GCA_902168415.1. Taxonomy (NCBI): domain Eukaryota; kingdom Metazoa; phylum Chordata; class Mammalia; order Rodentia; family Cricetidae; genus Peromyscus; species Peromyscus melanophrys. The sequence continues at coordinate 32,141 of CABHPR010150077.1, forward strand.
TTAAATATGTCAGTCCCATATCTATTTGACACTGTGTGGTAATAAGTTTATTTGCATGCTAAACACTGAGTCACACTTAAATGATCTACTATAACTTGCTACATTTAAAAAACTGTGGCACCGTTTAAATAAGAACCAATATAACATCATTTAATATCTAATAAATTTGAATATTATATTTTCTGCTGGACCATTTTTACTTTATTTGGTGAGATGATCAAATCAAAATCAACTAAAGTCTAGAGACAAAGCATGCCTGTGAACCAAACAATGACATATTTGGAGAAGACTGTGGGAATTTAGTCTACTTTGTAAATATATGGTAGATTATAAAAATGGCTGCCATTTTTAGAATAATGTATCATAATGTTTTTTTCAATACTGATGTGTACCTTGCTGTTCTCAAGGGAGGAGATGGTGAGGCAGGTCCCAGAGGACAGCAGGGAATGTTTGGACAGAAAGGTGATGAGGGTGCGCGAGGTTTCCCAGGACCTCCTGGACCCATAGGTCTTCAGGTAAGAAGCCTCTGTATGATTTTCACTGACTGCTCATTATTGGTTTCCAGGGGCAGGGAAACAAAGCAACACCCTTTTTTCTATGTAGAATTAAATGCTGTGTGCACTGCGTGTGTGTGTGTGTGGTGTGCGTGTGTGTGGGGTGTGTGTGTGTGTGTGTGTGTGTGTGTGTGTGTGTGTGTGTGTGTATCAAAGCAAAACATCTCACTCAAATATGTATCTGCTTGATTTCTGTTTCTGACACACTAGGCTATATCTCGATTGCCAATTTGTTTTAAAATGAAAACCACAGTCTTGTAGCTCTTGTAGTTAAAAGAAGCTGTTTGAAACAGTCCTTTAGAAGAATTAGTATTTCAAATGAATAACTAAATTGCAAAGAATTTGAAGTAGCAGACTGACTGCAGCAGCAAGTATTAAATAATGGACAAAATGATTAGGTAATATATCAATAAAAATAGCTTAAGTGGTAATTCTATAGTTTATGAAATGTATTTAAAAATAAATATTAAATTGTAAAACACTAAAGCCCTAAAATTTTTATACCAAATGTATCAACTTCTCCTGAAGAATATTACATTTGCATTGTATCCAATTTCTCCTCCCAATTGTTTTCCCTTTCCACTTGATATTGCTGGTTCCTGCAAACCTTTGGATCTCCTGTGTATCTTCTACTTGCTTGTTATGTACACATCTATTTTTTCTTTGAGCAATGATATCTTGGTTTTCAATGACATTTGTGTACTTTATAGATATTACTTTTCTCATGCTAGTGATATTGCAAAAGGAGAGCAATCCAAATCATAATACCTACAAAATTTTGTGAAGTTACAGAATATTGTATGAAACTAGAATAAATATATATGTAATTTTTTAAAATTACAAATAAAATCACAGAAGGATTGATTTTTAGTATTAAATACCTTATGATATAATTTTACTAGTTACATTGTGATGCCATATTATAAATTATAATATAAATACCTTTATAAAATAGCCAGTGAATAATTACTAGTGAACATGATATTCTAATTTCTCCTTTGTTGAATATCAAGATAGTTTCCTATGTATCATAGAAAGTCATTACTTTCTTATTTTTTTCTGTTTAACTATTTTAAAGTTGTTGATAATTATAAATATAGCCATGAGTAGAGCTTATCTACATGTGTGAGAAGTAACACATTAAAAAAAATAAGAAGTAGAAGATAAAGTCAGATTGCAATAAATATGTAGCTGTTTTAATTTCTGTATTCTAAATTAAGTTAAAGGATTATCCTCAATCCTGTAAAATTGAACTTTGAAGCATAGCTGTCATGTTTGAAGATTGATTCTCCTTTAAATTCTTCTGTCTGGGTCTGAATATCTCTATGATCTGTTTTAACAAGTTTTTCTAAAACTTGTATCTTGGCACTCATATTAACCAACTTTTTAAATGATGAAACAAAAATGATCAAATAGTATTTATAATTGACATTACCTGAATCCTATCTACATTAATTATCCTCTCATTTAATTGTTCCATTTTCAGACTACTTAATGTATAGTCAAATGTAGACCAAACACCCTCCATTATAAAAATGTTTCCCATTTTTTAATGTGGGGAAAAACTTTCTGTTAACTAATTCCTTCCTTTAAGAATTCCCAATTGGCCAGGTGGTGGTGGTGCATGCCTTTAATCCCAGCATGTGGGAGGCAGAGCCAGGTGGATCTCTGTGAGTTCAAGGCCAGCCTGCTCTACAGAGCGAGTTCCAGGACAGGCACCAAAACTACACAGAGAAACACTGTCTCGACAACCCCCCCCCAAAAAAAAAAAAAAAAAAAAAGAATTCCCAATTGACTCACCAGTTCTGCTTACAATGATGATTCACATGTGAGGCTGACTGCTTCTGCATAGAACAGTAGAAGACTGAGTGGGTTTCAAGGCGGCTATCTAGTGTGGTAGCAGCCTAAGTTGGGGATTCAGGGAAAGCCCACAACTCACCAGGAGAGAAGAAGCCAAAGAGACTCCGGCCTATGTGGGGTGGAGACTCCATCTGTGTGCATCTTGGGCCTGAGCCAGACCCTGCAAGGCCACAACCAAGTGGCTTTTTTATGAATTTGTGCCATACAAGTTGGACACCAGATGTAACACGAATCTTAAAAGGTCTTATAATTAAAAAACCCAGAGCCAGATATCAGGGTGAAAGCTGAAAGATCAGAATAGCAGAGCAAGCCACAGCCAACCTCACCTCGCCAGTTCTAGGAATCCTCTAACTGAAATCCCCCAAGTCCTCACCCGAAAGGGTCTCAGCTGAGCTGTCTTAGTTCCTGTTCCCTCACACCTTACATACCTTTCTCCACCCAGCCGTCACTTCCTGAGATTAAAGGCATCACAATATATCATTCATATCACTCCAGTCTCCTCTTCCTTCTCCTCCTCGTCCTCCTCCTCCTTCCTTCATCTGATTTAAATTCTAGAAACTACCATCACAAAATGGTAATCATTTGGGGAATGTGTAAGCTGATATCTTTTCTTGGGCATCATACTGACTGTTAAGAAAAAGCAGACAAAATTCATGTATATATTGTTTATCATAAACCACTACTTAAGGCTTCTTACTGAAAAAAAAAATGATATGAGCCACATTGGAAATATTTACAAATATGTCCACTAAAGGATTTCTTTCCTCGGAGTCAGTTATAATGAGTAGAACATAAAAAAACTATTTCCTGGGCTATTACCTGGTCTAAAACAAGAACAAGACAGTGCAAGTAAAGTAGAATGGATTTATCCAAGGTCATCATCTGTGGAAATGAGCAAGCATCGCTCAGCCAGTCCCATATCCATTCTGCCCTGGTAAACAGTGGGAAGATAGAGCATGGATACTTTGCTGTGAGCTAACCAAATAATTTGCAGCTCTTACATTTAAGTCCCAAAGCCAATAGTGTTGCATGAATCCTAAAGGGTCTTATAATAAAAACCCAGAGCCAGATATTGAAGTAAATGCTGAAAGATCAGAGAAACAAAGGAACAAGCCACAGCTACTTCTCACCTCTCCAACCCCATGAATCCTCAGATTGAATGCCTCTAAGTCCTCAGTCGAAAGGCCTCTACTTCCTGTCTCCTCACACCTTATATGCCTTTCTCTGCCCAGCCTTTTCACTTCCTATCTCATCCTTCCTAGTGCTGGGATTAATGGCGTGTGTGCTTACCAAATACTGGGGTTAAAGGTGTGTGCCACCACTGCCTAGCTGTTTCTCTCCTAGAGTGGATCAATCTCATGTAGCCCAGTGTGGCCTTGAACTCACAGAGATCCAGACGGATCTCTGTCTCCAGAGTGCTAGGATTAAAGATGTGTGCCACCACTGCTTGACCTCTATGTTTAACTCGGTAGCTAGCCCTGTCCTCTGATCTTCAGGCAAGCTTTCTTAGATTACAAATATCATCACACAATAGTTTTATTAGTATGTTAGCTTTTAGCACTGTTGATGGTTTTACTTCTTTATTAGATTTAATATGAAATTTTATAATTGTTACATTAAAATTCATTGTGTATAGTTTATAGCATGTGTATAGATGATTATATTATTAACATTGCTAAAAATGGGGCAAATCCTTGCTCAGAACATTAAAATCCAGATGGCACTTGTGTTATTTCTACCCAGTACGACTCACACTATTTCACGTGTACGTTCTTTACTCGTGTCATGTATGCTCATTTGTTCAGACATGGTTCTTTACAGTTTGTCTTTCACTCCAGGATTAATATCACGTTAATTGTACCATATTACTTAATTAAATACATGAAGCTATGTTTCAAAGCTTAAAATTTTAGAATAATTGAGGTTTTTGAGTATCACAGCAACTGTTGAAAAGAAGTTCTTACTGGGTAACTTTTCCTGTTTACTTAGGACTAGTTCACCTACCTGTTCATGCAACAAATAGTTTCTGAGATGGCAGGTTTTGCTTCACGTTCCCACTAGTTACCAAGAGATTAAAAAGTCAACATCTAAGAAAAGTATGGCCTCCAAATCGATTGTGAATATGATTTTATGAGTAAGGAACACAGAGTGTTGCCGTGACAAGAAAGAGCAAATGCACACAGTTCTGTCGGGAGGAATTCAGAAGATGAAGCAGCAAAGCGATTTCCGAATGGAGATATAGGCAGGTTGAATAGTGGTGCAGCCTGCCCTGGCTCGGCCTGAGTTTTCCCTAACATTGTGTTTCTAGTGTTCATTTACAGTGTGGTGGATACAAAAGAGAGAGATTAGGGGACACAAAATAATGGGTTTCATGGCTTGTGGATTTTTAAGATTCAGGAGCGAGTTAATAGACTAAAAATTGGAAATATATGTGTAACTTTGGAACTATATTGGAATATTTACTTTTAAAAAGGTTTGCCAAACTGTTACCTGACTGTGGTAATACAAAACATAAAATATAAATGTAAAAAGTCTGTAATTGAGTAAAAGAAATAGAAAAGGGGAGAGCTGTTTGTATGATCAAATTTTATTTTTGTTTATTGATTTATTTATTTTAGCAAAACTTAAGCTAAAATATATAGAACATGGATTTTACTTGTTAATATAGTATTTTATAACAGTAGGAAACAGTTGACTGTCTTTTAAGTATTTTAAGATATGTTTGTTTCTGAATGTTCATTTCCACATGATTAATTAAATTTATATTTATTTATTATTGGTGGCATAAATTGATCCAAAGCATTTTTTTTGGTCTTTGGGGTGAGTGTGTGTTATGTGTGAGCACAAATGAACATGTTTCATTGTGTGTGAGTGGAGTTTGTGGGTAACTTCAGGTTTGGTTCTACCTTCTATCATTTGAGACAATGTCTTTTAATGTTTGCTGCTGTGTTACTACTGCTTAAATGCCAACAAGCTACAGAGCATCCTCCTGTACAAACACCGGGATTGCAGGTAAGTGCTGCAATGTCTGATGTTACACAGACTCTGAGACTCCAAACCTGAGTCCTCATGTTTGTGCACAATGCATTTCACCATCTCAGCCATTTCTGGATCCTCAAATGTATCTTTTAAAACACATAGATGACTTTCTTTCAAATTGCATTTTCTCAGGGGTTACCAGGCCCTCCAGGTGAAAAGGGCGAAAATGGAGATGTTGGACCCATGGTAAGTTTTGCGTTCCAGGTATTCCATGGTATTGTGCATGCCAACACTACTCACATAGTAATTACAGTTCATCAATGTTAACAAAAGGATTGTGAAATTGTGCTGCTCTCCCGCTAAATTCTGTTTCCTATTCATATGTCATCAGTAACAATAAACTGTTAATACGATCCTAAAAGTATTTATCTTTTATCTTTTTTTTTTTTTTTTTTGGTTTTTTTTTTTGGTTTTTTTCGAGACAGGGTTTCTCCGTGTAGCTTTGCGCCTTTCCTGAAACTCACTTGGTAGCCCAGGCTGGCCTCGAACTCACAGAGATCCGCCTGTCTCTGCCTCCCGAGTGCTGGGATTAAAGGCGTGCGCCACCACCGCCCGGCTTATCTTTTATCTTTATCCACTTCAGAATAATGTTGTGTGCATACATGACATTTACTGGTTCACATATTTAATGACTCTAAACCATTTATGTGATCCAATGCCACACTAGTGCCTTGTGACTCCTTTGCTTTGGACTTTGGTGTGGAACAGGTAAAGAACATATAGCATGCCTATAGGATTTCTATAGCTATGAACTACAGGCGGAGAATAAAAATGCATTATCCTGTGAAACAACTTCTAAATTTAGTGAAGAATGCATTATTAATTTGAGAATTGTAGCATACTCTTTTTTAATTTATCAATTAGCACGTTTTTACTTTAAGAACTCAACCTAAACTTTCAAGTATATGTGATAAAGAAATAATTGCTCAGAGTATTTGAAACATATTTTCCTTCCATCATTGCTGACAATCTTGATTGACTTCAAAATACATACATATATGTGTGTATGTATGTATGTATGTATTGGTTTTTCAAGACAGAATTTCTCTGTGTAATAGTCCTGACTGTCCTGGAACTCTTTTTGTAGACCAGACTGCCCTCGAACTCACTGAGATCTGCCTGCCTCTGCTCCCAAGTGCTGGAATTAAAGTCATGAGCCACCATCGCCCAGCTCAAAACACATATTTTAATTAACATTTTATACCATATACTCTGATCACGCTTTGCCCTCCCCCAAGTCTTCCCCACATACCTACTCTATGCCCTCTCTCTTAAAAAACAACAACAACAAAAAAAAAAAAAAACAAGAAACACATAAAACCCCACAAAACAGAAACCAAAATATACAAGGAAAAGACCAATAGGACAAAAAAAATCTACAAAAATACCATGGAGTTTGTTTTACCAACTACACCTGATCATGGGGGTCTACTCCTATTTTGAAGTTTTATAGCTATAAGTTACATTTCATTCACTTTAAGAGAAACACCCAGATTTATTATATACTTTGAAAATTTTCCTATCTTCAACAAATCTAACTGTGAGGGATCCACAATATATATGATGATGAGGTCATGTAGATGTAACTAACCGCCTTATTAAATAAGAGACACAGAGCCAATGTAAAGATGAAAGCCAAAGAGGTCAGAGCTAAGAGCCTTACCCGCTTTTCGCCAGCTAGCCTCACCCGCCAGGAGACCTCTCCAAAAAGGGAGCTACTTCCTGTGCGCTCGCCTTATAAAGAGTCCTTGTTCTTCCTTCTCATTGGTTGTAAACCCAACTACGTGACTTCCTCGTCACTGCCTGTCTGTACAGACCTCCAGGTCTTCTATGGTTGGTATTGAGATTAAGGGCGTGTGTCTCCAATGCTGGCTGTATCCTTGAACACATAGAGATCTACCTAGTTCTGCTTACCAAGTGCTGGGATTTCTGTCTCTGGAATGCTAGGATTAAAGGCGTATGCTACCACTGCCTAACCTCTATGTTTAATATTGTGGCTGTCCTGTTCTCTGACCCCAGATAAGTTTATTAGCATACACAATATTTTGGGGAACACAATACCACCACAAGGTCATACTCTGAAACATCAGGAGACACATTGTTGTCCATTTTCAGAGACAGTGCTGTGGTTCCTGGAGTTACTGATACATTCTCCTTGAGCATATGATAGGTCAGGTTAGAAAAAAAGCTTCAATTGTGGCATTGGATTAAACTGAGATTTTTTAAAAAATACTAATGCCTAGGTATTCACTACTGTCTATTCTCTTTATTTCATTCTCTATCATTTCATTTTATTTATTTCTTTATTTTGAACTACCTTAATTGCAACCTAGAAGTAAGGGATGTTGGTCAACAGTGTTTTACCAAATGGATCCTGGGATAATTTTAGTGTATTTCCAGGACATAGCAACTTCATTGCAGGAATGCAACTAAATAGTTATTTCCCATTCTATAATGTCAAACCCGAGAATTCAGACACGCAATCATGTTCACACGAATTAAAAACAATAGTCTTTCATTTCATTCTCTAATTCTAAAGTAATGGTTTTCTTTTTGTTGTTGTTGTTGTTCCAACGTTATGGTTATTTTAAGCTGTAAGATATATTTCCATAGTACGTTACTGACTATATTGTGAATAATTTGTAGCAGCAATAGACTTCGTGTGTTGTTTTCCTATTCTTTTGTTTTTTTAAGTGTTAATTTCCTATCAGTGAGTAAAGGGTCATTTGATGGTGTGATATAATCTTGTCTTCATCCTGCATGTTTATAGACCTGATGTTCTCCTCTGCCTGTGATTTCATAGACACAAGGCTATCTTAGTTATCTTAAAATATGAAAATGTTAACCATATTTGTGTGTGATCTTAGCAAACTCTGTCATTTGTCTTTTCTAGGGTCCACCAGGTCCTCCTGGCCCACGAGGCCCTCAAGGTCCCAATGGAGCTGATGTAAGAACTGTGAAGTGTATGCTTGTTAATTGCAAAGGACATTCTGTGCCAGTATTAAATTCTGGCAGATGGCTTATGAGATACAATTGAGATAATTGCATCATGGTTTATCCTTAGAAGTGAACAAGAATATTGGTGAAATTACTAAGGCCACTCCACGTAGTTAAAAGGAGATTTATTTAAAGGCGTAACTCACAAATAAAGGGGTAGATAGATAATGGGTTCTGGAAGAGACGCGGCGCAGTCCGGCGGTGTTCTCTGGAGAACTTTCCTCGGTCTACCTCTCGCGTCCCGGTCCAGGAAACAAGAGAGCGCCGCGCATCCCGATCTCAGGTCTTCAGCCCTCCCTTGGCCCCGCCTTGTAGGCGTGATAGTTACAGAAGCCTCAGTGGGGGTTGGAACTTCCAGACCAAAGCTGGAATGGTTACCCACTACACAAGAACCCAATGATCATCTACTCATCGCACATCATTATAGACAGAAAGAAATAGCTTTTCTCCTGACCAGTTCACAACTAATATAAAAATAGAAACCCAGTTCACACTTAACATATTATTTATTGGTAAAAATATCACTTGTATCATTATGAACCTTATCATTCAGAAGAGTATACTTACACTGTAGCTAAGATATGATATTGTTCTGTAAACAGTTGTTAAATTCTTCAGTTTGAGCTTTTTCTCTGGCAATGATGTGAGAAGTTTGTGATTGGCTTTGAATATACTGGTCTAGGTGTGTACTCTAAACACCTGCTAGGTGTGTATCCACAGAAATGCTTTTATCTAAATGCTTTACCTCATGCATTTCTAGTCTATAAAGCATTCAGAGAAATATGTGCATTGGTGCACCCTTTCTCACTGAGAGGAAACAGTTCCTTCTCAGTTATTTAAAGAGGACATTCCCCTTAGAAATTGGTCCAGCATTCTGATGGAATATTACAGAATTTGGAAATGTAATAACGTATCTACGCTACAGTTATCTTCTATAGATTTCTAGGCCTATGTGATCTACTTCCAACTTCATGTTTTGCAAATGAAGCTACATGTTTTCCACATTCTTTTCAATTGGATTTATTTTCTCTCGTGCTTGCCTTTAATTTTATCAGGTCAGAACTGATAAAAGGTATCAGTAGCTGGTAAACTGGAAAAGATATGGAGCCTTCATTCCCCTGAAGGAGTCTAATGCCTGGCGGTTGATAAGGGGTTTGTTTTTCCCATGCAGCAAGTCATTCTTAAATGCATTTATGGCTGGGATTCAATTATAAAATCATATCATAAAATTGTCCTGATTTTTCCCGTGGGCATAGGCACTGGAATTTTGTTTCAACTACCAAATACTTGACAAAATCTGCAAGTCTCTTTGCCTTATGCTCCAAATCCTGGAGAGATTGAAAGATGTTATATTATATTAAATTATTTATTGTTAGTAAATGTGACAACTGTAGAAGTCATTACCTTTGTTCCACCCCACAATTTACTCCAAATTCTTGTACACAATGCTCTCTTTGAAAACTCTAGACACATGTATGTGAGCTGAACATTTCATTAAAAGTATAACTCTGTTTCTTTTTCTACATCTCAGGGACCACAAGGACCCCCAGGCTCTATTGGTTCTGTTGGTGGCGTGGGAGACAAGGTAAGGACCACTGGCTAAGACAGCCAGAAATAGCAAGCTTTGATAGCTGTGGGACATACTTTGCATGCTGCTAACGTAAGTTTGGTGCTAAGTGTTGTACATACATTCACAAATCCAGTATTATTGACTGTAGACCCTACGCAGATTGAAATTAGAATCTCATGTTGTGTCCTTTGTATTGACACCTGTGATGATGAATGCCGCATCCGGATTACTTCCTGTCTCAGTACAGTGTTGGAGTCATAGTTATCTGCTTTCATGAACAGGGAAAGCTGAGTCTTAATTGCAGTGATTTGGTGAATGTTTTGTCGTTAGAAAGTGACAATGCCGAGCTCCACTCCAACCTCTGAATGTCTGACGAGACTACCGTTAGTGACACTTGGTACTTAAAGCAGGAGAAACACTTTCCTACAGCTGATCCAGAAGCTGAAGGAGCCTTTCACATCAGAAAACAATTAATCACTGATTTTTGTCACCTTTTCATTACGAACACTTCAGCCTGTCTCTGGCACTTTTCAAAGCTCTTGGCGTGTGCCATAACATCTGTACTCAGAACAGCTCTTTTTCCTGGTAAACATTATTTCATCTTAAAAATCTATTCTTCCTTTTTTTGAAATGTCAAAATGATTCTTTGATTTCTTATTTATGTATTCAACCTCACATCTTAATAGAATTTTAAAGAAAATTATCATTGACATTTGCTTCATTTAAGAAAATTATTTGCCAGTTTTGAAGAACAAAAAATTAATTCATACCATAAAATATTATACAAGGAAACTATGTAAAATTTTCACATCTACTTTAACTATTAAGTAATAGCTGTAATGTTTTTATTTCAACCTTGAAACATGATTCTCTTCTTTGCTTTGAATTCTTTTTGACACATTTTATTTTATAATTAAAATCATTTATTTTCATTAAATGAGTTAACCCTCCAAAAAGCAGCATAATGAGATTAGACTATGTTATATTGATGTTTATTTCTGCTTTTCATCCCGACTCTTGTATTTATAATTAACTACATATGACTCACTGTTCAAATAGCTCATTAATTACTAAATTAAAAACAAATTGCACTTTACAGTTCTTAGGGGATAAAGAATGCAGTTTCTTTGACAATTGCTTTTAGAGGTTTGTTTATAGTCTTAAAGTGAAGCTATATGTTGAGATAGGCACAGTTATTGGAAAAAAATTCTCATTGAGCTTAATTGTTCTAGCATAAAAAGCATAAGACAAGACCCACATCCAAGACACCACTGCCTTGAAAAATCCTACCGACTCTACCCCCTCTACCTTTTTTCTTGAGAACATGTCCTCTGGGCTCTCATGCTGCCTAGAGAGTTAAGAATACTCTGTAATTTCAATAGACATTTCAGTGTGTTTCGCCTATGTCCTAAAGATTGTCAATAACAAGGGAATAGTTTTAAGTACTTTTTTTTATACTTTGTCTTCTATGAATCTCATTAATAGTCATTTTTGCCAATATTGGGAGTTAGAGGGAAGTCTCACACTATTGCTATATAGGTAAAAGGTCAAATGATAACAATTTGCCATTTTTGAGTCTTGTAATATTCAATAAGGCTGGTGATTTGACTGTTAGTTTTTAAGTTAATTTGTATCTATTCATTTAAAATTTGTTTATTTTTAAAGTTTTTTTGTGTGTGTGTGTGTGTGCGTGCATGTGTGTGTGTGTGTGTGTGTGTGCATGCATGCGTGCACATGCTGGGATCTTCCTACAGTGACTTTTATACACTGTAAATACCTAAATTGAAACTTGTTATTTGATAACAATATTTTTCCTTTAAAAATTTTTTTCATGACAGAGAAAATGATAGGAAACCCTAATCTTAACTTTAAAAAAGTCTGATATCATATAATATCTTACAAATTATGAATTTGTGACATCAACATGGATTCTGGCTGATTTCATTGCAATTTCTATTTTGGAAAATTATAGCCGTCAATTACAATGAAAAACAGAGGCTGATGACCATGAGCCATGATTTCTTTTGTGCGAATATACCAATCTGTTCTTCGTGAACTATGTAATTATGGGAGATGTCTCAACAGTTTACTCAGACCAAATAAGCAAAACATTTTCATAATAACAATAATTTGTAATTACTCTGAATATGCAGAACAATTTGCTGTTGCTTCTGCAGGAAGCACTCTTAAGTAAGCGGGGAGTGCACTAGCCATACGGCATGATAACTGCACACTCCTTTATTCCCTTCACACACCGGTGCTTTATCATAGAACACCACTATATTTCCATAGAGTAAATACCTGTTACCTTATTCACACCATGGAATGGACTTCGTTAACATGACATATTCTGTTGCATTGCTGTATTTGTTTGCAGTTTTGTCAACCCATTTCTAAAAGACTTTAATGCAGACTTGATTTTTATCTTCATTAGTTTGTGATTTATATCATTTATCATTATGCATAAAGAATTTTAATATTCTGAAAGCAAGTGAATATTGATGTACTATTCTCAAAGATTTCATAGAAGTTTTTACCCTTACATGTTACTGTTTAAACACATTTTTGACATGATTATTTTCTTCATTTTTGAAAATTGGAAATAATCTTTTCAGAATATAACTTCCTTTATGTTTAACAAAGATGGAAAGAGATGAGCAAAATATATCATTTTATCAGATTAGGATAGTTGAATGAATCCTTTCTTCATACATAATGTGGATGCAATATTATACTTGTAATAATTGTCCAAAATACAGGATATATTTGCCATTTATCTTGGGAAAGACAAAACTGACATGCAATTCCACAACTAAGAAATTCCTTGAAAGTACTTGATGCCGTCATAGCTATACAAACACCTCAAGAAGTCAAAATATGTTTGTATTTCAGAAAACTAAGAAATTTTGGAAAATAGTTTCTTCTTTGGAATGATATTTGCATTTACTATGGGAAATTTCAAACCAACCTAGCATTACTGGTATGTGCCAGGAAGACCTGGGATATCAGTGTTTAAAAGACTCCCACCTACCTCATAATGCTTACAATCACCGATGTTGGAGTTGTTAGTAGAGTGCTAAATGGAACATTGGCTCATGTGTGCTTACGCGAGCACCCGCGTGCATGCTGTGTGTGTGTGTGTGTGTGTGTGTGTGTGTGTGTGTGTGTGTGTTGTATCTCTTCACTTAAGTAATCACTGGAATAAGAAATTTTTATGCATTTCTAAGAAGGACACACTAGCAGTAGACTTCATATCTAAATCTGAGAAAAGTGTTCTTTGTACATAAACATTACAAATTGGATACCCTTCATGATATCTTCATTTAAATATGGATTGTTGTTTTCTAAGACTTTTTTTTTTACTTGTCAGGTGACCTGGCAAATATTCAGCTGGATTAAAATGACATCATAAAAGCTATTAAATTTATAATATTTAAACACTTAAATAAAAGACTTTTGATTAAGTACATTCTATATTTCACACTGATCTCCACTAACTCATTCTATAGGATTATCAATATAGTGCCAAGTTTTTTACTGATATATTTTATTAGCTAGAGAGTGAATTTATAGTTTAGTAAAAATATTCACATTTTAAAATCAGTAATCCTGATTATAATATGAATTTTGATGCCACACAAATGCAAACTGTTAGAAAATGTTCTGATTTTTGTTATAGCTTGATGGTAACCTGGGTTGATGTGCTGGATGTCATCTATGAAAACTGAATCAGCATTTAGTCTGTTCCCTCACTTGAATTATTGAGATCATTAATTTAAGTTCTCTTTCTTATTAGATTTTTTTATGTGTTTTAAGCAGTACAGTAAGGTAGAGGCTGGTCTAAATTAGGATGGCCATAGTAAAGTCATTATTACAAATAAAAAACATGATTTCCGTGTTCTTACCCTAACATGATACTTTCTTTGTAGGGTGAACCTGGAGAAGCAGGGAACCCAGGGCCCCCTGGAGAAGCCGGCTCAATTGTAAGTCCTGTAGTCATGAAACTATCATTAAGCTTCATTAGACATTTAGGAATTATTTTCAGAGGGTTTGAACAACGAACTTGAATCCTAACAGTATCTGTTTTTACCCTTCCTTTCCAACTTTTCCGAATACAAAAACATATTGTTTAATAACTGACAATCCTCTGCATATTTTGATAGTATCTAAGTTTTAAAAGGTCACATTTACATGATTTAAGTCATTAAAATGATAAGACAATAATCATTATATACATTGTGTTCAGTGAACTGTCCGTAATAGATAAAAAACAATTTTCTTGCTGTATTAAATAAACATTTGTTAACTAAAATTTATTATTATAACATAAATTAAACTGCCATTAAATTCTATAGTCCCTTGACAAGCTGGAAATGTTTTGACAGTCTAGCATTGAGGGTTCATGACTATTGACATTTAATTAATTCAGTTCAGAGTCTTTAGAAATTTTGCAATATAGAATACAGAGTAGAAAAGCTGAAAATTCTCCAGCCCACTATATTGATATTAAGAGTTGGAAACAGTGCTTATAAAGTAACTATTTTTTTGTATTCTTTAGGGTCCCAAAGGAGAGAGAGGAGAGAAAGGAGAAGCTGGGGCCCCTGGTGCTGCGGGTCCTGCTGGTGCTAAGGGGCCACCAGGTGATGATGGTCCCAAGGGGAATCCGGTGAGTTTATCCTCTTTTAAACTGAAATTTGTGTCAATTTCACTTATTAGCTTTTCATAAACAGATTAAAAATGTGGAATACCAGTGAAATAAAAGTCATTATGTCATTTCATATATTTGCATGCATTCTTAGTTCCTTTCAGTTTTATTTATTTATTTATTTTTTCTAGCTGGAGAATATATCTAACCAGCAGTTGCCATGATTTTAACTTCTCAAACTAAAAGCAACACTGTGGAACTTTGTTTTTATTCTATTTTTCCTTTATACCGTCTCCCTAGGGGCCTGTTGGTTTTCCTGGAGATCCTGGCCCACCTGGAGAACCTGGCCCTGCTGTAAGTACCGTGGAGAAATAAAAGGATGCTTTGGTGGGGCTGTTCTCTCAGTCTGTAGTAACAATTAGAGAAATTATGTTACAAATGAACGTCTAAGGACAGAAAGCCAAATGAAATAAACAGAAATGACACTGACCACAAGGTCTATCCAACTGGTGACTCTTGTACCTCTGTTACACGACTGTCCTCTTCATTTGCACAATTATTGAAACTTTTTTGGATTACCCAAATTATCTAAGTAGCAGCTATACTTTTATTACAAAGTTCAAGACTTTATTTCTTAATGCTGTTTATTATGCAAATCCTATTTTGAATTGCATTATGTCTGTTCCTGGTGAATGGAAGCACTAGTCTTATACATCCAGTGAGTCTTCCTCCTTTCTTTATATCAAAAAAATACTTTATACCCAGTCAAGTATAATAACCATTTCCCAAGTATTTATGGGAAGAGGAAGAGGCACCATTATCCACAAAAATAAATACTGTAATTTTACTTGTTCATCTGATCACAGTTTATTTCACCACTATATCAAGATAGTCTGTGTAAGCTTTGTACCTTTATAATAATAAGATATAACAATCTGTGTTAACTTTACTGTCAATTACAGGGGCAAGACGGTGTTGGGGGTGACAAGGGTGAAGATGGAGATCCAGGGCAACCGGTAGGCAAGAAACCTTACTTTTCCCCCTCATCTTATATAGCCCAAATATTTTTTAAAAGACAATACAGAAAGATCACTCTTTCACAATCAAAGCTCATTGCGTATATTGTGTACACATTTCTCAGAAATATGTCATAATATGTTTATGAGCTTGTCCTACTGTTACTTATCTATTTTTCTTAATTTGTATCTATTCTCCTGTCATACAATACATCCTAACCACAGACTCCTGCCCTCCAGTCCTTCTAGCCCCCTTCACCACCCCTCCTTTCCAGACCCATCCTCCCCACTCCCTCAGATAAGAGCAGGCCTGAGTGCAGAACAAGGTAAAATAAGAGTATACATAAACCCTGGAATCAAAGTCTGGGCAAGGGAATCCAGTGGGAGAAAAAGGGTCCCCCATCCCCCACATGGGCAAAAGAGTCACAGACACCCAAACTCTCACTTGCTTATAGAAGAATAAAACTTTTTAAAATATTAATAAGTATAAAAATAAGAATATCAGACTAGTATCTTGTAGTTCATAAGCTATTTCAGCTGAGAGGCTAAATGAAATTATAGTATAGACATTTTAATATTTTTTGAATGACACAGAAGTGTTTTGGCCACATGAGTTACTTAGGAAAGGAGAAATTAGGAAGGCATTAACTTAAATAGTTTTGAAGACAGCTGAATCTCTTACAAGGTTCTGTCCCTCAGGTGTTGGAAGTCTAAGGTATACTTAGGGCACATATACTCACATAGTTGTTTACACAGTGGCACAAAATACTAGTGTTGTGTGAGAAGCAGTTTAGAGGTAGTAAGTCAATATGTGCACAGTTTGTAAGATATGATAAGATGTATACATGTGTATGTTAGGGGTTTGCTGAAACCTTATTGCTTTTTAAATGGCATAGGCTTCCAAAAAGAAAATCTGAAGCACTTTCCTATATCCATGAAGAAGTTTACTAAATAAATTTTCTAGGTCACTCTGTGGATATCTAGAAGCAGTTCAGCCCTCTGACTGGGAGCTGAGGTTTTTAAGAAAGACAGATGTGTATAAATGAGCAGAGAGTCAATTTCAGTTCCTATTTGGAGAAATTATGTTGGCTGTGAAAAATACCCAGCTTATTAAACAGTGCATTATACATTTATATCTAACTCTATTCATTTCCAGGGTCCCCCTGGTCCATCTGGTGAGGCTGGCCCACCAGGTCCTCCTGGAAAGAGAGTAAGTTTTTTTTTTTCATTCTTTATTTGAATTATTCACTGTGTGTTTAGATTGATATTACCCATGCAAGCTCTAGGCAGCATCTGAGGCTGAAAAATAACCACTTTCTTCAGTATGTCAAAATTCATCACTAACTCAGAGTACAGTTTAACCATTTTACTGTCACAGTTTGAATGAATCAAACAACTCCTCTGTCGAGAGTTACCTGCTTCTCTGGATAAATGTTGACTGCTGTTCAACAGTTTCAGCCCCTGGTATTCTCCATGGGGGTGAAATGTGCAAAGCTCGGTGTACACATTGTGAAAGCATGGATGCATATCAGTAGACTGAGTGCAAGCATCCATCTATGTTGTAGACTGCCTTATGTTGTCAAGTTGCATGGGCTTGGAAACAGGATTTTTAATGGATCAGAGTTTTCATAAAGGACTATAGCAGCAAATTAGTAGCTATGGTCACATTAATTGTTTCTGTGCAGGTGAGATGTCTCAGTGGGTAAAAGTGCTTGCCAGCAAGCCTGATGTCCTGTGTTCAGTTCCCCAATCCACAAGACAAAATGAGAGAACTGACTCCTGCAAGTTTGCCTTTGACTTTGACCTCCATACACATTCTTTTGTACACATGAAGACAAACACAAAATAAATAGGTGTAAAATATTATAAAAAAAACCAAAGTACTACCATAGAAGCCAAGAGATTTAAAAATTTTTTGATTAGTTAGAAATAATAGTTTCAGATATTAATGGATAAGACTTTGATATTTTAATGCAGATCTATAATAATGCACTGATAAAACAAGTTTATGACCTTTTTCTCTCCTGTACGTCTTGTATTTGAAGCTTCTGTCTTTGAGATATTCATAGACTGTATATTAGGTTATTGTGAAGTGTAGTCATTCCACAACTATTGTGAGGTCGATAAAAATAAAAGATTTTTGTCTCTACCACTGTTTTTGTACCTGCTAACTAGTAATGTTTTATTCTACTCCCCACCGCCCCCACTATTCTTAGTATTGGAACTATCCTATATTCAGTTTAGCTTTTACATACAAATGAGGACAAGAGCCATTTGTCTTCTAGTGTCCATGTCTGCCTTATTTCACATGACATAATGTCCTCCAGTTCCATTCAGTTTCTCACAAATGACAGGATTTCACCTTTCTTTATGGCTGACTAATACCCCATTAGGTATAACTGCCACATTTTCTGTGGACATTAACGTCTCTTGATTCCTTATCCTGGCAGTCATGACTGGTGCCACAAAGAGCCCAAGAGTGCAGGGAGCATTTGGTAGGTGGATTTAATTCCCTTTGGAAATATAATAAGTAAGGGGATGACCAGACCACATGTTAGATCTACTTTTACTCTTTTTAAGGAACTTCTGCACTGTTTTCCACATAGATAGACTATTTTAAATCACTGCAACAATGTATGACATTTCCTTTTTCTGTATCTTTACAGCTTCTGCTGTTTTTTATAATAGCTGTTCTAACAGGAGTATATGACCATTCTAATTGGAGTATCATGGCATTTACCTCATGAACATCTTGAAAAATGTTCATTTTTGACCTCTTTGACAAGTGTCCACTCAGATAATTGGCCCCTTTTTCATCCTGTCCTTCATTTGGTAGTTGTCATTATGGCTGTATCCAGTTCCTTTTATGTTCTGCACTTCAATCCTTTGTCAAATAGTTGACATAGGTTTTTTGTCCCTCTTATGTGCTGTCTATAGACCCTGCTGATGGTTTCCTTTGCTGTGTAGAAGCCTTTTGATCTGATATTATGCCATTTGTCTACTACTTTCCTTTGTAGTGGCAATCATCAAAAATTATTGTTTATGCAGATGTCTAAAAGTGTTCCCGCTATGCTTTCTTCAAGTAGTTCCACATGTTGGGTTTTATATTGTGGTCTGTAATCGAGCCGGAGATGATTTTTGTGAGGAGTGATACTTTAGGGTCAATACACAATATTCTTTCTAGCACCATTTAATAAAGAGTCTGTTCTTTCTAAAATGCCTGATTTTGTCCCCTTGTTTAGTATCAGCTATCTGTAGATATATAGTTTCTTTCTGAGATCTCTTATATATTCCATTAGACTGCTTTTTTTAATGCCATGCTATTTTAGTTACTGTGACACCTTAGCATGACTTGAATTTAGCTCTGTTTTTATGACCAACATTCATTGGCTATTGGGAGAGTCTTGATGCTTTTACATGTATTGTAGGATTAATTGTAGTTCTATGAAGAACATTATTAGTATCTTGATAGGCATTCAGTGCTGTGAATTTTCACTTTAGATTTTTACTTCCTTGGTAATTTTCTTTGTTGCAATTTTCATCTTTTTCTATCATTTATTCTCATGTCTATCAAGTTTACCAGTGTATCTTAACAATGCTTCATTTTGCATTTTTAATCTTCTTCTTTGCTGAGTTATATGATCAATAGTCCTTCTGTGATGGAGTCTTTAGGTTACTCTACCATAAGAAAGGATTTGATTCCTCTCTTCATACTAGTGTATCTTTTATTTGTTTTTCTTGTCTAATTGCTCTAGAAATTTTCAGTACCATTTCACTTAAAATGTGTGGGAGTGTACATCTTCATCTGGATGAGAATTCTAGAGGCCACTACCAGTCTTCTCCCTGTTATGCATGATGTCACCCGATAATGCGCTGTATGTAATATATTTAATGCTGAATCTCAGTCTTTCTGTAACTAATTTGTTCAGGGATTTTACTAAGAAGGATGGGAGATTTATTGAATACTTTTTACATCCATTGACAAGATCACGTGACTTTCATTATTCACTGTTAAGTGTAATATATTTAGTAATTTTTATATATGAACTGTCTTTTCACTGTTTCAATAAGTCTCATTTGATCTTAATGAGTAATTTTATGTGATATTTGATTTCCTTTATTATTAATTTATAATTTCTAAGTTGTAATCATCAGGATATACTTCAATTGCTTCTCTAGTGTCATTGTCTGGTTTCTTTACAAGGGCAATGTTAGCCTTGTAGAATGAGTTAGGTTCTCTCCCTGTTAATCTAGGAATAGTTTTTGAATAATTAGTCTTAGTTCTTTAAATTTTTTGAAAAATTCAGTAAGAATGCATTGATTTTCTACATAGACTACTCATGCTGGAAGACTTTTTATTAGATATTTAACCTCATTACTTGAATATTGTTCTATCCAAATGCCCTATATTTTTACCACTAAGCACTTGATGCTTTCCTGTTTTCATAGTGAGTGCTCTATAGTCCTATCTCTTGCACCACCCATATCTTTTAATGTCTTCTATATAGACACTTCTTTCTGTCTTAATTTCTATACTGTTCCTAACAGACTGTGTGGTGAATGTCAAAATTTACTTTCTCAAATGGCTCATTCTTCAGTGATCCAAAGTCACAGAGTAATTATAAACACTACTCATTTTTAGATTTATCTTAGTCTTATAAACATTTTTTCCGTGTTAAATATTGTCTCACTGAGCCTTTATATCTCAGCAGTACAATCTGAGTTGATTTTTACAAAATTTCCTTTTGAAATTTTAGGTATTAGAAAATAAACTAAATTTTCAGTTGTATTATTTCAGATCTTTTGGATGAATAATGGTATAAAATTTCTTCACAATTGGGTTGAAATCCTGCTTGAGGAAACTGAAATCTTTTGCTTTTCTTCTGACCTCAAATGATAAAATATAATGTGGTAGATAATAGGGTAATGAAATCATATTCAAATTCCTAAACTATCTTAACTTCTTACCACCTGCATAACTTTGCTCAGTTTACTTATCCTATGTTCTTCAAGGTACCTACCCACTATGGTTGTGTAAATTAAAAGCTAGTCAATATGCAAACAATAAGTGTTCATATAACCATTTTTGACTGTTAAGCATGGTCTTATTTATGAAATTATTACTAAATAATGATCATCATAAGCATGTACTGTTTGTGAACTGACACTGGTGTCTTTGAGAATTAGTTCTTTTTACCTAAGAGACTCTAACATGAACTTCTCTGTCATCTGGATGTTTAGCCTAAATAATATTTTTTTCATGCTCAATTATGTGTCTATTTATAAGTATTTATATCATCTTTATTCATAGTTTCAGTTATAGAAATTATAAATCCATCAAGTTATAAATAAAAAACATTTCATATGATTTAAAAATAATTTGTTAGTCATGCTTGAGTTGACATTGATTCATCTCAAAAAAATAATATCAAACAGAATAAATTTCACCAACTTAAGATAGATCAATTACTTCGGTTTTTAACAGTGGCTGTAGTCAGCTGATATTTGTATGGGCAAATGACTGATACTCTACAGTCGACTTTGTTGCTAAACCATGACACTATTTTAAGTGTTTCTATTTTAAAATTTTTATAAAATTTGAGGTACTATCTATCATTTATTTTGGTCATCTGTCATCTAAAATCTACAACTTGAAGATATAGACTCGCTACTTCATTTAAGTAATGTGTCTCAAATAAAAATAAATATATTTAACATTCAAATATAAGTTACAAAGTCAATAAAGTAGGGAAAGGAAATGATTAACAGTAATTTAATATAAGGTTATTTATGTGAGATAAAGTAGATTGTAACAGTTAAAAGTAGTATACAATGAATTTTCAAATTACTGATTCTGAATTTATGCACTCACAGTAACATATACTAATAATTAAGTATAACAAATGACTTACCTGATTCATTCCATGTATCATATATTCATTTTTATTAGTATATACTGTAGGAGAATTATCCCTGTTTGATTTTAGGTAAATTCTTTGAAGATAATCCATATTGAAATTTTAGTTCATGTTTTTGCTCATTTTAAATACCAGTTTAAAATATGAAGGGCTACTTTTAAGCTATTCCACTCACTGGAAACAAAAATTGAAAAGTTTTGTATTGATGTATTATATGGTGCATGGAGTCTATGACGACTACTCCAAGTTTATAAAAATATTCGTATTCATTTGGATGGAGTGGAGCACTATTGAATTGAGGTCAGCACTATTGAACATTAAACATGCAGGTCTTCTTCCTTTGAAATGTGAAGCCCTTAACTCTAACCTGAGAGCTGCTTAACTCAATGTGCTGATGTGCTTTCTGTATTACGTTAAATGAACCAACACAATCAACTGACTTTATCTGATAGACAAAATAATCTACTTTTGCCCATCAATGTAAGATGTTTTAGTGGCGTGAGAAGCTATTCCACTGTCCAAAACTTTAATAACAAAATAAAGTTCACCTTGGCATTAATAATTAAAGCTTGAACTTTTGTAAACTAAAGACAACACAAACTGGTTGATTTATTCAAGAGTTCAATCTTTACTTAAAAACAATAGATTAACTTCAGGAAATTTGGGGAAAGGAAAAAATACGATCAAAATATAGTGCATATATTTTTAAATTAATTTTTAAATGTTAGAAAAAATAGTAAAAAGATTATTTTATTTTATTACAGCTTTTCTAACTTGTAAACCTAGAAACTGGGAATCGTAATATTGTAGTAGCACTACAAAATAATATAGAATGTGATTTTATTAGAATTAGACAGATGTGGTTATCAATCATTTGGCTACAAAATAATATAGTGTGGGATTGTTAACTTCTTTGAGTAGAAGTTTTATTGTTACAAAATGAGTATCATATCTGATTTCTCATGCTGCTAAACCGTGGCATTGAGTGCGGTAAGTGTTTCTATTTTGTAATGTTTATATCATGTCATACTTATTTAAAGCACTGAGCAATTAATCTATAGTAACCTCATAGAAAACTTTGTTTTGCCTAATATTGTATTCCTGTTTTGTCATTTGTGTTTTAATAAATATCATTTCTAAACTCACTGACACACATACAAAAAGTGTTCCACTTAGTAATCCAATGCGTGTTTTATACTGTTGAACTGATATTTATATTAGGTATTTTAAGCATAAATTTGTGTAGCAAATATTGTTAAGTATTTTTTCATGAACTATTTTTAAAAAAAAAATTAACTACACTTAGTGTTTTTTTTAATTAAATGTATTTCTCAAACAACACAGGTCTGGGAATATGTGATAAGTAAAACTGTAATGAAACAGATAGTTGATTGTGAAGGAAGCATGTCAAACTTAAATGTCTTATGACGTCACTCTGCTCATACACTGTACAGAGTGGATTCCGTAAACCGAAGCTGAACTGAGAATGCTATCTCTGTATACCTTTGTGTTCCTGCGGGCCAGCAGCAGTGACTGGTGTAACAGTTAACTTCATTTTGCCTCTGTGAATGTAGGAAGAACACCCTTGCTAGACATGCAAGCGGAAAGGTACAGCAAGTGGGTTAAAAAAAGCAGGTCACCCATAACATTTCAGAAATGAGCTTTATTGAGAGAAAGATCCTGGCGACCATGTTGGGCCTTGTCATGGGAAAGCACTAGAAAAGGAACAGAACAAAGTGTGACAAACAGCATTCCAGCACAGTAAATGAGAAGAAAAACTTCCACTGAAGCCTGGAGAGGGACTTCCTTAACAGGGAGAGTTTAAAATAAGAGTAGGAGAAAGCAGGCAAGCAAGATGATTAGTGGGGAGGAACCTTTAGGGCAAAGCCTTCAGAGAAATTTCCCAAATTAAGTGACTTATTCAAACATTTCTAGAACTGACCCTTGCTAGAACACTTTCACCAAGGAGATGTAAATAGCATGTTTAATGTCCAAAAACAAGCCAGATTTTGGCTATTAGGTCTTTTAGAGGTGGCAGGAAGTTTCACACTGTGTATTTTCAGTCTGAGATGGCCTATGTGTCAAGAATGGGTGGAGGATCTGAGTACTAAGACCAAAGGGGAAGATTTGTAAATCACAGCAGGTGACTTCTTAAATCTCTGTCCCAGAGAGGGAGAGCTGCAGTGGGGGAGGGGTGTGGCCTGAGATCTTCATCTGAGAGATCCAGCCTCTTTGACTAGTGTCTTCAGAGACATGACCAATAGTTTAATAGTGCTTCTACACAATAACTGTACTAATTCTTCAGCGGGCTTATGGGACAGTTCAATACCTTACAAACTACTCTCTTTAGCCCACCTAGAATGTACAGTCTTCACTATGCATAATATAGATTTTATCAAAAGAAACGTATCTTTTATCTTTATTTTGCTTTCATTGGAGGCAAAAGGAAAGCAGACCAATAACTAATTTGCTGTAATGTTTTATAATGGGAGTTGAAATTACTAATAACTAACATTACCATTTTTTCTGTATGTTCTCATAAATAGGTAAGACTAATAGAATATTGATTTGAACATTATGGGTGACAATTATACTTAGAAACATCATTCACATAGCTATTGAACAAGTAAGAAAATTAAGTTATAATGTAGCACATGTACCTTAGGTTATGAATTTGTAATATTTGATAAAAAATTATACTTTCTTAAAGCACTGGAAAATTGCACAACTTATATCAATGAGCCATGGAACTTCATACACAATTTGTCTTTATAGTAAGAGTTCTCTCCCTGGCCTTTAATTCAAGTATTTCTAAAATTGATTGTTGTAAAATCTTCTTTGAGAAAAAGTAAACAGGATCTGTAGAGCCACAACAATAACCCAAAGTGTGATTCCACCAAGGTTAAACCATGGGGACTATTGAATGTAGCTGGAATTTTTTTCTAGTCCTGTTTGGCCGACAGTCAGGACAAATCTTTCTCACGTGCCATTCCAGCAGCCACTTAGACCCAACCGAGTAAACACACAGAGACTTATATTGTTTACAAACTGTATGGCCGTGTAGGCTTCTTGTTATTTAGTTCTTTTATCTTAAATTAACTCATTTTTATAAATCTATACCTTGTCACATGGCTCGTGGCTTACCAGTATCTTACATGTTGGTACTCATCGCAGCGACTGGCAGCATCTCTTGACTCAGCCTTTCTGTTCCCAGAATTCTCTTCTCTGCTTGTTCTGTCTGTATTTCCTGTCTGGCTACTGGCCAATCAGCATTTTATTTATACAGAGCGATATCCACAACATTTGAATTTAAAGATTTTCTTAAATATAAATATATGATATATAATATATATATATATATATATATATATATATATATATATATATA